>JAVGWN010002419.1:0-11147 GCA_034552555.1 Semaprochilodus insignis
TGTCGCCCCTGGCTTGCTCACTGGGGACTTGGACCCGGATTCTCTGTAAAGCTGCTTTGTGAACATCTGTTGTACATTTTTAACAGACTGTTTTAATAATAAATCATTTCAAATCATTTACTAATGTCTGTTTCCTCCATGATTCATATCAGACAGTGTCATTTTAAAGATCATTTTGTTTGATTTCAACTCAGAACAAACAGAAACAATAAACATTATGATTTATGAACTCAGCTTCAGTTCAGAGTGAATCAGAAATACGAGAACAGGAAATACAGTAATCAGCAATAGACAGACACATCACATCAGTTTCATTTTATCTGTACAGTTTATTTTACATTATCTGTACATTTTTATCTACAGCTTTGAGTCGAGATCTCTTACCGCTCCAACNTCTCTGGATCATCGTTAGCCTTAACTGCATTTAGCCAGGACATCAAACAGAAATAGTTGTTGTCCCGTAGCAGCTTTTCATTTAAGGTCCTGTCTTTGGACATGAGGAGCTTGAAAGCAAGGCCAGTTGTCTTCCTCCTCCTCTATTGTGGAACCATGCATCTTCTTCTCAGCCTGCACACTGAACATACAGCACCTTAAAAGAAGAAGAAAATAATCCAGTAAAAGAAAAGAAAGCCTCTATAAATATCTGGAACATACTTGGTGAAATGGGATTCTGAAGTCTTTTAACTTCAGCATGATCTGCCAGCTAACATTTACACTCCCTGTGTTTATTAGGAGCATCTACTCTGTACATTCACTCACTACCCACTGCACACAGTCCACACAGTTCATTATGTCCCCTGCTGCAGTACCTCACACACATTACTGTCACTGCTGTACATGAGAGAACTCCTACTTTCTAACTGTAGATTCTTAAATTCATTGTTCAAAAAGTGTGATCTGTCCTTTTATCATTCTTCAAGTTACAAGTACAGACAAAAATACATTGTACTAACTAATAACATACAAATAATCCTAATATTTCATGTCTCTATTGTGCACATCAGTTAAACCTTCACAGTGTCAATGGAAAAATTAAGTGAGGTCCGGGATTTAAAGGAGCAATATGTAAGATGGCACAACCTGTTCATATGTACTAGTGATCAATATATCACCAGCAAATACACAGTCCTTCCACCTCCCCTTCAATTTTACCAATCTAGATGAAACATTGTAAGATCAGCATCTACTCGCCAAGAGCGTCTCCAGGGTTAAGTCTTGTTTAGCTTCTATTTATTTCACTTCTTTTATCTGCTGTGGAACATGTATTCTTGCTGAGAGTGGACAGCAACAGTGGTTATGATCGTCCCTTGCCAGGAGACACAGGCATCGTTGCATTTGCTGCTTGCTTAAACTGGGAGCAGAACCATTAACATGATTGATAGAATATGGAGGTACAAAGTGGTACTATGGGACAGGATGGCTGGTGCTAGCTGGTTAGCAAGCTAACTTCAGTAGACATTTTTGCCATACAATACACATGTGTCTTTGATGTACCATCAAAGCAGTTATTTCTTCATATTGTGTTAATAATAAAATGATAAAATAGATATATTGCTTCTTTAATAACCAGTCTATTAACAGTAATAAGAGTTGTTTCAGCTTAGTCATATTTTCAGATGTATGGCATGAAGGGTTCTCATTAAGTCTTTCCAAAGCATCTCTATTGGTTTAGAGTCTGGGCATTAAAACACAGATTTGGTGTTTTAAGCTATTATGTAGGAGATTTACTGATTGATGTTTTGGGTCATTGTCCCACTGCATCACCTAGCATATACTGGCAGCAATACAATTAAAAACAGTTGGGTCCAGTTTTCCCCCGTGTGCTGCATTTACTCTTCTTCTAGAACATTCTGTAAGCACTTGCTTTCATCTCCTCATGGTGGCTGTAGTAATTTTGTAGCTGTTTTCTGATCTGTAAAGTGTTTTCAGAGCTCTGAGTTGTAACTGTTCCAATATGATATATGTGTACTGTTAGGAAGGTAGATTCTACATCTTCATATGTGGTGATCTGTCGTCTTTTACTTCATCTGTTTTTCTTTATGAGGAAATGTTTTACATATTACTAGTCCAATCTACAGGATGAATATATATATACACTATATTGCCAAAAGTATCCGCTCATCCGCCTTCACACACATATGAGCTAAATCCCATCCCATTCTTAATCCATAGGGTTTAATATGATGTCGGCGCACCCTTTGCAGCTATGACAGCTTCAACTCTTCTGGGAAGGTTTTCCGCAAGGTTTAGGAATGTGTTTATGGGAATTTTTGACCATTCTTCCAGAAGCACATTTGTGAGGTCAGACACTGATGCTGGAAGAGAAGGCCTGGCGCACAGTCTCCTCTCCCATGCATCCCAAAGATGTTGTCTCAGAACCCTGCGCAGGCCAGTCAAGTTCTTCCACACCAAACACGCTCATCCATGTGTCAGGTGCCGCACGTGCTGTGGTCCTCCCGCTACCAGATAGAGGCCATGCTTTACCAGTCGCAGTAATCAGGCTGATTCACTACACCTGGTTATCGCCCTAAAAAGGTCTGCCCACCGTTCAGACGGTGTGGAGTCTTGATTCTGTTTAGGCCACGCCACGCTTGGTAGTAAAGCTTGTACCTGCTCCTAGTAGAAAAGAAAAGAAAAGACTACTAGTTTGCTCACCAGCCATCTTGGGTCCTCTCCCTCGAGACTGCTTCCAGTTTCTTTCCCTTTTTGTTGAGAAATTATCTTTTCCTACTTCTCTGTAGTTTTAGAGTTTAGAAGATACTCATTCCTCTTTCCTGAGTATCTGCCTTTTTAGTTTCTCGATACAAACTGAGTGCCCGCAGTTTAATCACCTTCTTTCTTCCTGTTTGTTTTCGGCGCCCTTGTTCTCATTTTCCCGCAGTTTCTTTACCCTTTGTTTATATGAAGGCTGTGCCATTTTCACATCCTCTTCTGCGGTGGTGTAGCGGTTAGCGCGTTGCCCTCACAGTGCTTCTAACTCTGTTGACGGTGGTTCAAGTCCAGCCGGCTGTGTTTTTGTTTCTTCCCTTCAAATCCCGCTCGCTGTAGGTCTAGTCTGTTTTCCCCTTTGTAACAACATCTGCGTTTGAGTCCGCTCTGGTGGAGGTTTCCATCATGGAGTTAAATAAATAAACGAGACAACAACCCAGAGAGGGCTCTCTCCCTATAAGGATTGTTGCCCTGTTACACCATGTCTTTATGGACCTTGCTTTGTACACTGCTTTGCCCCAAACTGTTCCCACAAAGTTGGGAGCATGAAATGATCCAGAATCTCTTGGTCTGCTGAAGCATTAAGAGTTCCTTTCACTGGAACTAAGTGGCCGAGCCCAACTCCTGAAAATCATCCCCACACCATAATCACCCCTCCACCGAACTTTACACTTGGCACAACACAGTCAGACAAGTACTGTTCTCCTGGCAACCACTAAACCCAGACTCCTCCATCGGACTGCCAGACAGAGAAGTGTGACCTCTGCGCAGTATGCGCCTCACCATCCGCTGACCCTGCCCTGTCATTTTACATGGCCAATCACTTCAATTCAATTCAGTCAGGCTCCTTCTCCAGTGCAGTTACAAGAATATATGTATATATACATATATAGTATATATATAGTATAGTACATTATATATATATATATAGTACAGTACGTGTATAGGACATGTGCAAAGCGTAAGAGCAGTATCAGTTAAGTATGTGGCCAGCTGCATTCTCTCTCACTTTGTGAGTTGATGTCATTCCCAATCGCTTTCACTGTGTTATAATCTCACTGATAGTTGACTGTGGAATATTTAGTAGTTAGGAAAGTTCACAACTGGACTTGTTCAGGTGGCATCCTATCACAGTACCACGCTGGAATTCACTGAGCTCCTGAGAGCGACCCATTCTTTCACTAATGTCTGTAGAAGCAGTCTGCATGTCTAGGTGCTTGGTTTTATACACCTGTGGCCATGGAAGTGATTGAAACACCTGAATTCAATGATTTGGATGGGTGAGATATGGAAATATAGTGTATATACACAAATGTACCATATAGAAATTATAGAAGGTAATGCCTAGTAACACATAACAGGTGTGGGCGTTCCCAAGCCATCCCCTGAGGTAACACTACTACATGTACATACTGCTATTCCATGGCTGTTGCTATGTCAGTGTAAAGCAAACAATAATACTAGTAGTAATAACAATAATTATTATTTTGCAGTGTTTTGTTATCACTGTTTTATTTTTAAAATTGTAGCATATTTGTATTGTCTGAGTTTTAGGAAATGCAGTATTATAAATTAATAAATCATCATAAAAATGTTTAAAATTGTTTAAAAATATTTTTCTTCATTGCAGCTTCTATCAAACTGGGACAGCAACACCCCAGAACATGTTTTCTCTGCTGTAGCAGACCACCTTAAACATGCCCTGGACAGTCTGGTGATGGTATGCAACACAAAATAGTCAGCTACACAATTTCTGAATGCAAATTAGATGTTTTTTCTATTTAAAATATATTGTTTTAAGTTGTGTTACTGAAATAAATCTTTAATAAATTAAAAATACTTTATTGTTCCTTTTTGGTCAGTTGGTCTTGGATGCTTTTTAAAACAGGTTTTTCTCCAGAATTGTCCACATAAACACTGAAAACATCTCAAACCTAGTGCAAGGCTTAAATCTGTACCCTGGAGATAAAAACACATTTTCAGGTGTTTCAGGGCAGAAAGGGAAGCTAAAGAGCACAGGAAATCCTCATACCAATCTGGCAACCTGGACTGACACTCAAGGGCAGAGACTGGAATGAAGGTGAGCGTGAAAGTAGCTGCTGCTTCTTTGGCTCTGGACGCTGAACTGGAGAGCGGTGTGTAAGATTAGTGTAGAGTTTAAAATCGGTCTTATTATTATGGATCTGCTGTTATAAGATATAAACCTGATATGAACTGATTTAATATGTGGACATATTTCACCTAAAGCAGCGATATGACTATATGAAGAACAGCCGAGGTAAGAGCAGTTAGCATCATGCTAATCATCATAAACACCACTGTAAACATCCAACCTGATTATACCTCTCTCTCTGTGTGTCTCTGTCACACACACACACACACTTAAAAAGAAAGTGGTCATTCTGAACTTTCTGTTCTACTGCAAAACTGGCGCAGTAGGAAGAACAAGGTCAAGGGGTGTGGGGGGACAGATCCTTTTCTGATGGCGAGGGGTTTTGTTTTATAGAGACTCTGATTGGAATATGCTTTTTATAAACTTACTGATGATGTAAATTCCTTTTTTGTTGTGTGAAGGTGCTGGAACCCTATTGTTATTGCTGAGATTTTTCGTATTATTCTTCCGCTCGATTTTTGACATAGAAGTTGTTCTAGAGCAGCCATCTTAAGCCATCCAGACACCAAATTTGGAGTGAAGATATTTTGTACAAAGATCTCGCTGCACACCAAAAATGACACAGATTGGCCTGATGGTAGTGCTATAGCGCAGGCCGTCGCATTTTGTCAAATATCTCCTGAACCATGTGGCCTAGAGCCAAGATTCTTTCTTTAGATTAATCTTTGAAGAATTCTGCAACAATGCCTTGCTGCATGTTATTAGCCCCACCCACTTTCCCCGCATCATAATTGGCAAAATGTGTGAAACTAATTAAGTTGAACTAGTCCGAGGATTTTCATGATACCCCATCAATATTGGTGTCAAAATGTTAGTCTGAGTGTGGAGGTAAAGAATCAAAGATATTTGAATATTTGTCAACAGTACGACTGCCACAGGCCAATTAAGCCCCTGCGGGTGGAGCTAATTTCACAAAAATGCCTATAAATCTGGAAAGCTAAGGTCAATTCACCTCAAACATTAGGGGATAGTTGAGCACATAAATCTGGGGACGCCCACTTAATTTGGTATCAATTAGTCAATAAGGGGCGCTATAACAGACAAAATATTGTTTCTCAGCTACTGTACATCCGATTGAGCTGAAACTTAGCATGATGCATCTTTGCCATACTCTATAAAGGATACATTAAGGACATTTTCATAATTTAAAAAATATGGTTGTAATTAGCCAATTAGCATTAAACTTGGTTTTGCCTGGCTTAACATTGGCCAATCATCATGAAACTTAAATGGTATGTACATATAGGCATTCTGTAATAGCCTATAAAATTTTATGTCAATTGGCCACTAAGTGGCGCTGTTCTAGAAAAACGAGTTCATGTCCAAATACTTTTGGTGTGTAGCAATGAAATTGGGTTCTGCTGATTCAGTGCACTTATCCTGACAACTTTCCTAATACAAGTCTGTTACAAATCTTTTTATTTTTTCTGCAATTATACAAAGTTTGATCAAGCCAATTAACGAACTAGTCTCTGAGTTTTCATGATATAATCTCAAAACTGGTCTAGAATGAATCGGTGGAGCCTAAAAGTAAATAATTATATTTAAAACATTCACATTTTTGTACATCTTGCCTGCAGTACATAAATCAGTAAGTGCGTCATGACTTTTCTGATACGAGGGGCCATAATCATATCAGTAATTGCTCAATTGTGATCAAACTTGGCGAACACATTTTGTGAGCCCTAGATGGAGCCAAATACAAATGAATGACATGCTGCCAAATAACATGAATGAAAGTTGCCTGCGCCTTTCTTATTAAACATAGTCAGTAATTCATTTTTCATTATCTTGATTATTCTAGAAACAATCTGAGAAGTCTGAAATTAAATATTTAACAGTAAAGGCTGACTTTGTTATGCAAAATATTTCCAGCATGTGATTTAATCAGGTTGACCAGGCTGTACTGAGTCCATTGCCTGCCTTTGAATCTGAGGGGTTCACATTGTGAATTTCCCCTAGGCTGTGTGCTAGAAAGTCATGGGATAGGTGTTTTCAATCACTTCCTTTTTGGGGTTTTCTGACATAAGCAGTTATAATTATATCACAGATTGTACAGTTGTGATCAAACTTGGGACACATGTCTAAAAAATATGTTTAGACTGGTAATCAGAGCATGACTCCAAATTTAGACTTGAAAAGGTCTTAGTGGGCCTCTACACAGCCTCATTCACTATGAGTATGTTTCTTCATCTGTTTTGTTGTACAGTTCCTTTTGACCACTAGATGGAGCCAAAAGACCACTAATTGATAAATTCTGAATTAGCCATGCGGCCTGTCCAGGCTGAGGATGCTTGGCCCCTTAAGATCACTATATTTCTGTGTGTTTTTGTTTTCAAGAGTTTGATGTGAATTAAAGGTGTTTCAAAGTCAAAAGTCAAAAGTCAAAGTCTCTCTCTCTCCCTCTCTTTCTCTCTGTCTCTCTCCATCTCTTTGTCTCTCCTCTCTCTTTCTCTCTCTCCATCTCTCTTTATTTCTCTCTCTCTCTCTCTCTCTGTAGGACTGTATTAGTGTCAGTCCGTAGGAGGAGGTAGAGAGATAAAGATGGCGACTGCAAGTAACAGTAAGTTACTGTGAACATCATTAAATAATATTCTATCAGAGAGTTTATTTTTACTGTGGAGACACATGACCTGCAGCTATTAATGTGTGTGTGTTTCTACACAGAGCACTTTATACTCACTGGACCACGTGGTAGAGATGAACAGTCTCCCTCTGCGGCCACTCTCTCCTGTTACCTGTCTCCTGAACTCAGTGCTGTTAACATGGAGATCAGGTGGTTTAAGGAGACAGACTGTGTTTGTCTCTATAAGAACAGGCAGGTGACAGAGGGGAGGGGCTACGAGGGCAGAGTGAGTCTGTTCACTCAGGAGCTGCAGAGAGGAAACGTCTCCTTACAGATCAGAGACTGCAGAGAGTCAGATACAGGAGATTATCTGTGTCAGGTCACCAATGGAGACTCAACTGGGGAGTGTACAGTAGGAGTGAGGGAGTGTAAGTATCCAGAAGTTCACTCTACATAAACTCAACATCATCATCAGAGTCTGATCTCAGAATGAAAGATGAACAGACAGAAATGAGAAACACAGATGTTGTGTATCTTCTGTTTGGTTAATTTCCAGTTTAAAATCAGAAATCAAATCAATCAATCAATATTTATTTGTATAGCGCTTTTTACAACTAACGTTGTCTCAAAGCAGCTTCACATAAAAGTAGTTTATATAAAGGAAAAGAAAAACACAGAGTCCATGCACAGACGTAGGAAAGGGAATCCCGTTCCAAGCCCCCATGAGCAAGCCAGAGGCAACAGTGGCGAGGAAAAACTCCCTTAGAGTAAAAGGAAGAAACCTCGAGAGGAACCAGGCACGAGGGGGGAACCCATCCTCCTCAGGTCGATCCCGGTTGAGGAGAGAAAGACGGAACTAACAGGAAAAGAAGCTTAGAACATCTATCAGATACAGTCTGATTAATCCAGGAGGCAGTAATTGCAAAGATAGAGCTGAAGAGAGGAGAGACTGATTAGAAGGACTGAGAGGTAGACATTGCTACTTGTATGGATTGAATGTGTGTAATCCTGAGAGTCCTGGAGAGAATTCCTCTACGCTGGTAGCCCCTTAATGTTATCCATCAGGATCGATCAGCTCATAGAAAAGACAGATGAGAGGGAGAGAAAAACGGTTTGGATGTTTAGTCCACTTATGGAGAAATGTAAATTGTAGTGGTAAACAGATGATATCAGCCAAATGCTTGTGCAAACATGTAAGTTTTGAGTCTAGTTTTGAATGTAGAGAGTGTGTCTGATTCCCGAACGGAGAAAGGAAGAAGATTCCACAGTTTCGGGGCTACACAAGAAAAGGCTCGACCACCTGCTGTGGTTCTTCTAATTCTAGGGACTGTCAGCAGGCCGTTATTTTGTGAGCGGAGCGTCCGTGTGGGTTTGTATGACTGAAGTAGTTCCCTAAGATACTGCGGAGCCAGGCCATTTAATGATTTATACGTTAAGAGTAGAATCTTGTACTCCACAGTAAATTTAACCGGAAGCCAGTGTAATGATGACAGGATTGGGGAAATATGATCATATTTTTTTGTTCTTGTGAGGACAAGCAGCTGCATTCTGGACCAGCTGGAGGATATGTAGAGCATCCTGCTAAAAGGGTGTTACAATAATCCAGCCTAGAGATTATAAAGGCATGCACCAGAGAGAGAAGCGGCCCGAGCATTGATCCTTGAGGGACACCGTATCTTACTAGTGTATGATGAGAGTGTTTCTTGCTGAAACTAATAAATTGATGGCGGTCAGTGAGATACGATCTGGACCAGGATAAAGCCTATCCTTTAATGCCCACCCGATTTTCTAACCTATCAAGGGGGATCTTGTGGTCAATAGTATCAAAAGCAGCGCTGAGATCTAGATGAACTAATATAGAGATATGACCACTATCAAGCGACACAAGGAGATCATTTACTACTCTAGTTAAAGCTGTTTCAGTGCTGTGGAAAGGTCTAAAGCCAGACTGAGGCATCTCTTGAAGAGAGTTTTCATGTAGGTGGGAGCAGAGATGTTGTGAGACCACTTTTTCTAGGATCTTTGCTATGAAAGGGAGATTGGAGATTGGTCTATAGTTGGCGAGCTTATTGGGATCGAGTTCAGGCTTTTTAATTAAGGGTTTAACAACTGCAAGTTTTAACGATTTCGGTACATGTCTAATACTGAGGGACGAGTTTAGTATGGAGAGCAGAGGTTTAACCACACAGGGGACGATCTGTTTGTGTAGTTTTGTTGGTATTGGGTCTAGGATGCATGTTGAGGATTTGGAAGAGCTAATTAGCTTAACTAATTCATCCTGGGTGATAGTGCTAAAGGCTAGCAGTTCGCACATCATGCTGTGTCATTAGATTTACAGGCATATTTTGGGTTTGTGTCCTAATATGTTCTATTTTGTCATTGAAGAATCTGCTAAAGTCATCACAGCTGTACGTAGTTTGAATACAATCTTCAAATGTTATTGGTTAGTTTCGATAAAGTGCTAAACAGGACTTTAGGATTATTTTGGTTTTTCTCAATGAGTAATGAGAAGTAGGCAGCTTTAGCTATGTTTAGGGCATGCTTATATTATCATAATCTAGAATGATTTCATATATTATTAAATGATGATCTGAGATGCAATCACTCTGAGAGACAGTGTCTAAGTTCTCTACCCTAATTCCTCATGATACTACTAAATCTAAGGTATGGTTACAGCGGTGTGTAGGTCCTATCACGTTTTGAGTATGGCCCATAGCCTCAATAAGAGCCTCAAATGCTATTTTTAAAGGGTCTTGGTTATTCTCAAAATGTTAAAGTCTCCTGCTGTAAAAGCCTTATCCGCAGAGAGAACTATATTTGTTAGAAACTCTGCAAACTCTGTAAGAAATTCAGAGTAAGGACCTGGGGGACGATATACTGTAGATAATATAAAGCTAGTAGATGCAGGACAGGGGCTAGCTACTCTAATCATTTGGGATTCGAAAGCATTTGTTGTATTTGGCCTGCAATTTTAGTGAGGCCTGTATCAGTGTTATAGATCGTAGCTACACCTCCACCTCTACCACTGATACGTGGGTTGTGATAACTGAACCCTGGTGGGGTAGATTCATTTACAGCTAGATAATCACCCTGTTTGACCCATGTCTCAGTAAGACATAATACATTAAGTTGATTATCAGTAATTATTTCATTTACAATAACTGCTTTGGGTGCCAGAGATCGTATATTAAGTAGACCAGGTTTAATGCGAGAGCTGCTAGCGCTGCTACTATGAGAGGTTAACTTAACTTTAACAAGATTGTTGGGGCAGATTATTCTACTTCACTGTTTACGAATGGGACGGGTAACAGACACAGTCTCAATGCTGTAGGACATGGCAGTGGTAGAGATATTGAGAATGTTGGCATAAACATGACTATTATTAGAACTATCAGTACTGACATATCTAGAGTTGGCTATTGGCTGTTTATCGGCGCTACTTACATGACCTCCATTCTGTAGTCAGCAGACGGCCCTCTCGATGTTCCAAGAGAATATACGGGATCCTAGACGACTGAGGTGAAGCCTGTCCCTCCGATAGAGAGCCGGCTGCTCCCAAAATGATGACCAGTTGTCCACGAAACCGAGGCGCTAGACCGCACACCAGCTGCAAAGCCAGGACTGCAGCCCAAAGAACCTACTGAACCACTCTCAACCCTTCCTGTGGGTGGGGAGAGGTCCGGAGATGACGATCCTGGT
>JAVGWN010002420.1:0-11146 GCA_034552555.1 Semaprochilodus insignis
GTTGATTCCTTCTGGGTGCAGCTGTTCTTTTGATGATGAGTGTACATATACATATTTATACACAACAACGCCACACAAAATACTGAATTAATATTTTCCCACCCCCACAGTAGATCATGTGCACGTCATCAGATTGTTTACATGAATAAAACCTAAGCCAACAAGTTTCTGTAAACGTCTGGTTAATATTTCCAGCACTGTGTAATGTCAGAACAAAAACAGCTTAATCAAAACAAGCTATATCGGGTTTGTAAGACGCACACCCCCACAGAGCAGGAGTACAAGCAGTTAACAGAAGCAATGCCAACTTGTAACATGACAATTTGAAATATTGTGATTGAATTCATATCAGTAACGCCCAGAGAGTGCAGCTGCACGTGAGAGAACACTCAGGAACAAAAAAAAGACCTGTCAAGCCCTCATAAAGAGGTCAAAACAAATGTTTGTCATCCACTCCACTTTGACAAAGTCAACAACTACATCTAGCGTGATAATGACAAATACCACAGAACTTGTTCTGACTGGTCCAAAGTCACGAGTGCTGACTCAGTTACAGCTTGAATGAGAATCTAACAGGACTAGCCTACCAAATTCGTTTTGCCTTAAAGTGCATTTCAACCTTCACATATGGTCATTAATGGGCTGCAGTATAATTAATAGGCCAAGCTGACTCATACCACCGTGACCCACCCTCAAATCACATACGCTACACATGCCACAAGCTGGACAAGCGAGAGCCATTCTGGCTCCACTTACCTGCAGTTTGGTGGAGGATCCAACATGATGTCGGCCAACTCCTTCTGAATCCTGAAACAAAAGCACCAAACACTTAATTTAAGCCTCATTACAGGCTCCAAAATCGTCCACCCCCAATGCTTTTTCAGCTCTGACCCCCTCGAGGCAGCAGGTGCAGCTGCTGAGGAACATCTGGAGAAACACTTGGACAAAGCACCGGCCCTTTTCCTCTTCAAACAAGTGATCTCCTGCAAGGGTGGTCTTGTGTACGTACCCCCAAACCCCCAACCCACAGCAGAGTTCAAGTGCAATCTTTAGTCAAGACCTTGGATCCCAAACCTTGGCCCCAAGGTAGGAGGTACGCCAAGACATGCTGGGTGTCCCAAGTGAGGCTCTTCCAGAACTGTAACTCTAATGTAACAGGCATCGATACAAGAATTTGACTGCCTTGCATTACGTGATAGATACATTTGTCTCTTTGGGTAGGGGGCGTAAACAAAGAGACCAATATGTAAACAAAGGCATTTATTGTGGTCTGGTGTAAAACGCTCTGCTCTAGAGGGATGATAGGAACCAGACGTCTCTAAGACTGTGCTAAGGTTGCAAGCNCTTCCAAACTGAAATGCATCTAAATGAAATCTGATTGGGAATGCATTTCAAACCACCTTCAAACTACTAATTTTGATGGTCTGGATGACAAAATTAAATAAATATCAATCTGGAAACGCCAATCTTGATATGCCAAAAATCAGATTTAGGCTAGCAATCTGAACAAAGCCTAAATGCTCCCTCACGGACCAAAATGGTTATGGATATGCAACCCTGATTCATTATCCCATATGATTTATGCCAGTTTGATGATGTGGGATGTGGATATGTAGGACGCTCAGAGGCAAATCAGTCCCCAAAGAAAACTTATTTTTCCCAGACTTACTATCAGCAACATTCCATATACACAACTCCTAAGACACATGTAGGGTGAATGACGGTTTGCTAGTAAACAGCAACAGTACACGGCCGTTTGTGCTGCAGACATGGTGACCCCCGGTTCCTATCGCCGCCAATGAAACGAGCTGGCATGATGAACCACTGGGAATTAGTGTTCCCAGCGTTCACGGACCAAATCATCAGAGACACTGATGCCTGTTCTCTGTGAAGCTGTCTGTCTTCTTGCACACAAACAGAAGGCAACTCATAACACGCTACAGATTTTCCGCACACGCTGGTGCCCCTCAACACTGACCGCAACCCCTCACCACCCACATACCACCGCATGTGAACGAAGGTTGGTGTGCACTGGTGCCCGTGTAAACATGTGCATGCATTCCCTCATATCCATGCATGTCTGTGTGTGTCCAAGGCCACAGGAGCAGGGCCAGGAGCAGGGCTTACCTCTTGGCGCTGGTGGAGAGGAGTTTGGAGGTCTTGCTCATGTTGGCCTTGCTCTCTCTCTTCTTGCTAGGCGTGTCTTTCTCCGCTTGTTGGTGAGCAGAGGAGGAAGAGGAGGATGAAGAAGAGCTAGAGCTGGCACGCGAATCCTCATCCGACATGCTACCGACCTCGAGAGAGGGGAACAAAAGGAGAGGCGATGACCAGCTTAGCCAGCACAAGCTTACAGATGGAAAATAAAGCGAGAGAGAGAGAGAGAGCGAGAGAGAGAGAGAGCGAGAGAGAGAGAGAGAGAAAACAATGTGGGTAGAGAAAACGTGAACAACCCTCAGGCGCCGAGGGTGACCTTTAACGTTAACTCCCCACGTTCCCCAAACAGAATACGGCTTTTACGAAGCCTCCGTGCTTACGAATCGGTCGAATAACACGACGAAGCCTCTTGTTCGCCCTTACGAGTCTCCATTCGCCCGTTCCACCTTAAAATGCTGCAGCAGTTACGTTCTGGCGTTTAAGGTGGAACGGGAAAATTCGGCTGAGGAACTTCAGCCTCGTGATAAAACGGCCGGTTTCGATGAGAAGCTAATCGAATCGAACACTTATTTACTTTATTCCACCACCCCGGCAGCCTGAGGGCAGATTAGCCCGCTGACCTCGATGTTTGCGCCGATAACGTAGCTAAAGACTGGCGCTATGTTTACCCCCCACAGCAACGCTGACGACGCAGAAACGGAGAGAACCGAACGTTCCGAACAGCGCAGGAAAGTTCGAGAAGCGTCACGAGCGTTGAAATTAGCACGACAGGCTAGCCAAACCAGATTATTCGAACAAACCGGCCGAGTACACCACAAGCGGCGACGGAAAACCGACGGGGCGAGTCTCTCCGCCTCGACTCGGAGAAACTTTCACCGCGACGTGCCAATCCGGCGACCAAGATAGCAAAAACAGACGGTTAATAACGCCGAAAAGCCGTCGAACCGCAGCCTGTTTTCGTAGCTAGCCGAACAGCCGACCTCCACCGCCTCCTTCTTCTCCCTTCTCCCCCTCTCTCTCTCACACCGTCTCCCTCACTCTCTCTCTCTCGCTCTCCTCGACGGCTTAAACGTTTTCCTCCGCGGTTTCGACGACGGGAGAGCCCTTCGCCGACTCAAAAAGCCCCGAAACAGGCCACACTGTGAAGCTCCGAGCGTCCCGCTAGCTACCTTTCTTTGTGTCTGCACGAGCCCTTCTCTTCCCCGTCGCCTGCGGACGCGCGTGGCTTTGGCCTCTCGCGCAGCGGAAGTGCTCGTGCTCGAGCAGCAGCAGCAGCACCAGCGAGCAGCCGTGTGGCGAGCCGACGGCCCGCACTCACTGATAACGTCAAACGGAGTGAGGAGACCACACCGACAACGGATTAATCAGCGCCCCAGTAATAAAGGACCCAGACTCTGATCGTGTTTACAACCAATAGATAAACAAACCAATAACTTACCAATAATCAATCAGCTGGTGCTAGCTAACATGAACATTCAGCACACAAGCTAGCATTCCTGGGGCCCCTGAGCACCCCACCTACACCTGATAGATGGTGCACGTGTTCAACACCATTAAATATGTTGTGTAAACAAACAAAACACTTTGTTTACTGTTTGTTTACTTGTTGCTGCATCAAACGGTTGCGAGGAACTCTGAGCTAAATAAGTCACTCAACTCCAACATCTCATTCAGCCTGTCCAGCTTTAGCTAGAACACGACATTAAAGAGAACAACTGCCGTATGACATCATCACTGTGCGACATAAAGATTTTTATACACTCGTCGTCAAAGGAATAGATGCACCCGGAAGGGATTAACCGACCAGAATGAAACTTGGTGTGTGGGTTTGACATCGTGAGACATCCTAATGATTCAAGTTTCAAGCTCGGCCGCACATGTGACGTGAGCAAGGACGGGTCTTATCTCTGTACCTGACTGACCCAACAGCCACGATTACAGACATCCAGCGAGCAGTGGTGTCCTCCATGAGTCATCCTGTTAGTGCAGCACCATTGGCAGACGGCTGCACCACGCAGGACTACATGCACACAGACTGTTACAACGACTGTCCTTAACACCACGTCACCGTCACCAAAGACTGCAATGGTGTCGTGCCAGACTGTCATGGAGTGACTCAGAATGGCAGCGGGTCATCTTCAGTGACGAGTCCCGCTTTTGTCCTGGTGGAGACGACCAACGAATCCGTGTGTGGAGGCACCGTGGTCAGCGCCCACGTGTCACACGCCCAGAAGGCCTGGTGTCACTCCACCTCCACCCCTACCGCACCATCTGCAGGAACTGTGTGAGGATATTCAAGCTGCATGGGATGGATTATCACAGGACACCATTAGGAACCTCTACAGCTCCATGCCGAGACGTCTGGCGTGTTGGGTTAGCAAACACGGCGGCCCGACGCCATACTGAGAGACAGACTTCTGTATGTGTAGCTCAATAAATATTGATCATATCAGTCTAAATTTATCATCAGTTATTGATCCTGGTGACCTTTATCTTCCTTCCCAACAGCACCGCAACCCCACACCTCCTTCTGGGTGCAGCTGTTCTTGTGATGATGAGTGTGTGTATGTATATTTATATGGCTTGGTTGTTTTTGGTAACGACATTTGTAGGAGGCTCATAACCGTCACTACACAGTAACTGTTCATAGGCTACAACATTTTGTTGGCTGCAAAATCCCCCACAAGGTGTCACATTTACGGCATTTAGCTGACGCTCTTATCCAGAGCGACTTACAAGGTTAATCATATTACAGGTAGGCCAATGTAGTGTTAGGAGTCTTGCCCAAGGACTCTTATTGGTGTAGCACAGCATAGTCACCCAGACCAGGATTCGAACCCCAGTCTCCCACATGTGGAGGTGGCTCCCTGGTGGTGGCTCCCTGGCTCAGCTGAGCTACACCAACAACACACGTGTTAGCTAACAGGTGTTTTAGCCCATATACGTATAATAACGAGCTATCTGATAGTCAGGTTTTGCTGTCATATGTGTAAATACCACAAACCGTCAAAATAGGTGTCAGAAGTCAATTCTTATATAATTATAAATGTTATATATTGTTATTTTTGATAATGATCCACATTTGGACACATATTTTAACATTTTGTGCCAAATTTTTCCCTAAAAAAAAAAAAAATCCTATTCCGAATGATTGCCAGGAAACGGTACTACAGAAACCAGCATAAACCAGCATATGCCTAAACCCCACTAAACCAGCACCAGGCCATCATAGACCACCATATACCATGTTTGGAGTGAAATGGTGACCCTCAGACGTCTTTACAGTGGTCGTCGTGGGAACCAGGGGTCATCATGTCTACCCTGCACGTATAGCCACATACATGCAGGCAAACGAGGCAAGCAGGCCTGATTAGTATGGGCCCTTCACTGGTGCACCATGACTGCATGGTGGGCTTCAGTGTACATGCTGGTGTAGATCAGATCTGCAGACTCTGCTGAGGTCTGTTGCTTGTGCTGTAATTGTGTTCATGATTTCTTGTTGTGGCTTGATGTCCTGCTTCGAGGTGCGAAGTGGTTTGCTCCACTAAGGCCTCGCTCTCGCTCTCCTGTGGTTGATGCTGGTGTGTGTAAGAGCCAGCGTAGGGGATTTTCTCAGATAAATGGAGGCTGCTTCCTGGCTGACAGTGGCTAAACATAACATGCGCCGGCTGATTCATCCATAGCACTTTCACTGCGTGATATTGCAGCACGTGAAGGGAGATACATTAATAGACAGAGCTGGGCAAGATCGGTGATGCTCTGGAAACAGCATGTGTGTTGGGCCATTTGATGGCATGCTGCATCAGAACACGACCGCTGTGTTAACGGAAGGAGGCCTGTCTTTCAATAAGGCAGTGTACGGTTAATGTTGGGCTGACTTTCCACTCAAAACCTATTTGCATTGAAGTTATGTTTGTGTTAGTGTTTTCAGGCCGATCAGAACAGGGGTCAGCCTTAAAGGCACCGAAACAACAGCTTGTCTTAGGAAAAAAATGGTCATGTGACCAAAAATGAGGACTGTAAAGCCGTGCAAATGTAATAACCTCAGGGACTACATGTAGGATATGGTCCCTTAAAGCTTCAGCATGTCTACGCTGCAGGGTTTGGGGTAAGCAGGGTTTGGGGTAAGTAGTGGGGCTTCCCCCCCCTACCCCTAGCCTCAAACCCCACTGCAGGAATTGCCCCACTTACCCACATTTCGACCGCTGGCCCGAAGGCACCCCTCCCCCTCTACCATGGAAGTTCTTTGCATTTGTAACAGGATGGGTTTCAAGGGCTTTCCACTCTCTTGCACACGCACACACATTCACTTCCTGCCTGTCTCTCTGTCTGCTCGCATTACACGAGGCGGTAGGAAGAGCGCTGGGCAGGATGACTGCAGACGAGGAGATGCAGCCTGTTTACGGTTCATGGCGAAGGCCATCTGGTTTGATGAAGCAGCCGGGCGGGACGAAATCGATGTGCCGTGTTTTACAGCCCTGTGCAGAAGTCAGAGACCCTTCGTTTACGCTTTCTCCAGCCTCCAGGAGAGTAGACGAGTGGAGATAAGTAATGATATGTGGAAGAAATCAGAGGAAATAGGACTCCTAACAACCACCCGGAAGACCAGGCAGACCACCACAATGGTCCCCATCGGATAAACAGCACTGAAAGAGCCATTCAACCACCTATTAATGAAACATCCATGTAATCGATAGTTTGTGATCTGAGTTGGTGAGAGCGGGTTTGGTGTGAGGTGTATACAGAGTGATCGAGAGCGGGTTTGGTGTGAGGTGTAAACAGAGTGATTGAGAGCGGGTTTGGTGTGAGGTGTATACAGAGTGATTGAGAGCGGGTTTGGTGTGAGGTGGTTCAGATGTTCTTTACAGTGGTGGTGGTGATGGGAACCAGGGTTCTCCATGTCTACAACACACATATAGACACTTTATTGACTATCTAGAACCACCAGTGAACCTACACATATCTCCTGAGTTTATATGGAATGTTGATGATGGAAAATCTGGGGAAAAAATGGAAATAAGTTTACTTTACTCTCTTATGTATTTTCCGCCTCACCGCGCCCTGCAGTACGGAGTTTAAGGCTAAAAATCTTCTCCAAACACAGATTTCCAAATTCAATGAAAATTCCAGAGTTTCCACTGAAATTCCTGCTGAGGGAAAAGAGGCTGAATCACTGTTTCCTGAGGGCTCTCGGTGACGGAACTCCTTCATACAACATCTTTCCACCCACTCCAGCCTCTCTTCTCTGCAGCAGCTCGGCAGCAATCAAACCCCTTCAAACACCCTCCACGAGTCCACCTTCCATCCCAAGCCTTAGATGAAACAACTATCCTGCTGGACCCTCTTCTGCTCCACCAGAGTCTGCAGCACCACCGTTTAGTCAATGCTGGTACACTGATGAGGATTTGATTGAGCATTAGTGAGGTCAGGTACTGATGTTGGAACATTGCTGTGAGGATTTGATTGAGCGTTAGTGAGGTCAAGTACTGATGCTGAACACTGCTGTGAGGATTTGATTAAGCATTAGTGAGGTCAAGTACTGAGGTTAAACATTGCTGTGAGGATTTGATTGAGCATTAGTGAGGTCAAGTACTGAGGCTAAACATTGCTGTGAGGATTTGATTAAGCATTAGTGAGGTCAAGTACTGATGTTGAACATTGCTGTGAGGATTTGATTGAGCGTTAGTGAGGTCAGGTACTGATGTTGGAACATTGCTGTGAGGATTTGATTGAGCATTAGTGAGGTCAGGTACTGATGTTGGAACATTGCTGTGAGGATCTGATTGAGCTTTAGTGAGGTCAGGTACTGATGTTGGAACATTGCTGTGAGGATTTGATTGAGCGTTAGTGAGGTCAAGTACTGAGGCTAAACATTGCTGTGAGGATTTGATTGAGCATTAGTGAGGTCAAGTACTGATGTTGAACATTGCTGTGAGGATTTGATTGAGCGTTAGTGAAGGGGGTACTGATGTTGGAACATTGCTGTGAGGATTTGATTGAGCATTAGTGATATGATGGATGATCAGTTCTGGATCATCCATCTGGGGATGCAGTTCCCCTGTTGCACAGTACTGGGGTGCTTCAACTGGGCACGGTGACCTTAGGCTCATGTACGGCTGCTCCGCCCCAGTCTATCGGACAGTGCCGGCCGTGTCAGGTGCAGGTGCCCTTTAAAGTAGCTGAACTGACTCGTTTTGAACAGGTGAACAGAAAATACAAGCCAACCCCAAACACTGGTACAAGAAGGACCTTTCACCGAAGCGCGAGTCCGGTAAGACGTGTGGTAAGAGCTCTTCATCTTCTGAAAGTCAGCAGCTAATCTGGGCACCCAGTAAAAACCAGAATGACCAAATGTCACACCTGTGACCGACATGGAAAATATTACTCAGGGTCAGCGAGAAGATAACAGAGAGCACCCCCACAAACACCAGCACCAAACCACACTTCAGCTCAACACGTCATTTATTCACTCAGTTACTTAACAGAGCATCGATTGAGTCTTCCCTCACAATGTGCATTTCACAACAAACAGCCAAAGGCCGCACGTGGCGAGCAGCAGGCCAGCTGATATACTGAACTGGTACGGGGCATCTCGAGATGAACAGGCCAGTGTCATAGTGTTCCACATAAACGACTGGAAGGGGGAAAAAAACTTGGGAGTTAAAACATCAATCCCATCAATCAGAAACGAAGGAGTTCATGAAAAAATATCAGTGATCGCCGCCTGGTCTTCTGCGCCCGGGATGAACGGAATGCGGGGAGATCCAGAAGGAAGCCGCTGGGCGCGCTCCGCCCATTCCTTAATATCGCAGATCAGTAGAACAGTAATAAGAGCAGTCTAACATGACAAATAATAAAGCTTTGTATGACCATGCCAACATTCAGAAAAGTACAATCCCGATCTGCTCTTAGTATACATACACTGTATAAAAAAGCCTTCAAGTCAACAAGAAACAAAGGACAGTTCGTCGTCGGGGGCGGGGGAACATCTGGAGCGAGGGCCGGGTGTGCTTCGAAGGGTTGCAGGAGGGACAGCGGAGGCAGGGGAGGGGTCTATGTGGCGTAACGCTTGGTCCACTGTTTGGCTATCCTGTCGTGCTCCGCTCTGTTGGTCAGGTACTGTGTGGCGATGCTTCCCACCAGAGGGTCAGCTGTGGGAAAAGGAGAGGAGAAAACACCGTTAACCATCAGCTCTGTTCCATCACCGTCACACGCAGGACGGGCAGCGGGGGGTCATTTAACAGAGCAATGCCCCTCCAATTACCCATCATGCTCTGCTAAACTCACAATTGACAATAAACAATCGAACTGTTACGGAACAGACTCATTAATATTTACACCCCCAACATTTACATACAACCACAGCGGAGCTACAGAACCAACATGGTGGACTATGTGGAGAACTACAGCGTTCCGGGCTGGGAAGGGGATGTGGGCACTTTCCATTCCCTTCCCAAGGATCCCAACTGTCAGCGGTACATGATTGGTGTTCGTCTTTACACCAGGCTTTAGCTGCTTCCTATTCACCAGCTTCTTATTCCAATGTTCCGTTCCACTTTAAATGCTGCAGCTTGCACAGGTGCCAGAATGTCCTGCAGCACCATTTAAGGTGGAGCAGAAAATTCCCTGAACAAGCTGGAGAACAGGAACTTCAGCTCCCACATCTTTAACAGGATCCTGGAACAGCTTTAATCCTGCAGTCTGCACATTCCACTCCGGACAGTTTCCCAAACCTCTCTGGACAATGTGGAGCAGCTCCGCTCAGCATTTGACCATGAAGAGACTGAAGAGAGGAGCAGCTCCACCTTTATTAGCATCACAGCCCCAACAGCAGCCTGTAAGTAGCAGCCATGCTGTGTGATTGTATCCGTGTTTGCCGGTTGGAGCAGATCATCTTAAACTGAGAGTTCCATGGTGAGGAACAACTTTAATCTACTGTGTGTTGATGTCGCTCGGCCTGGGGCATCAAAACGTGCACACGACGGTATATTAACCACCACAAGGATTAGGCCTAGTCTCAGACACTAGTGTGATTTGAATGGTAATCTCCATAGGAAATCTTATTTAATCCAGCCGGAGACTTTACGTGGAACTAAGAAATCCACCACAAGCCCTTAAAACAAACCCTGAGCGTGCCAAAGCCAGAGTTCACCAGATAGACCATGAAGTTCAAGCTCTCTTTGAACCCCTAAGAAACACATTCGAGGCTCAGGTCACTGTGAGCAACGGATATTTGCCTGAAATGGAAGTTTAGTCTTTTCCTTTCTCCAGCCTGCGGGTTAAGAGGGGCCAAGGTCAAGCTATTCACGTTGGGGAGGTGCACGGCCCCTTCGGCTGAGAGCTATGTGGTGAATATGGGGTCATCCTGAAGAGTCCAGGCAAACAAGCCCTACACTCCGAGAGAGCCTCTTCATCAGTGCTCTGAGATCATCTTTCCTCGGCCACTGCGACATCGCAATCAAAGCTGACCTGAGACCAGCAGCAGGGAGGAGGGGTGGCGGAGCAGAGCGGAGTGGAGCTGTTCTGTATGGGTGGGTGAGGGGGCTGGGTGGTCGGGGGTGTCCTGAGCAGCATGAAGAGGTGTTTGAGGATGATCGTGCACCCGTGAGCGCACACGTACGTGTGACTGGGAAGCGAAAAGGCCTGTGAGGGTTAATTAACTGTCATTGCGCCCCGGCCCCCCTTTAATGAGCTGTGTCTCATTGATCTTTACTGCGTGAATAGCACCTTCAGGAGGACGTGTGGGGGGAGGGGCGGACATTCCGATTCAACCCTGCAGCAAAGAGTCTGCGCTGAGGAAGGGGAGAGAGGGCTCTGAGAGTGAGAGTGAGAGAGAGTGTGTGTGTGTGTGTGTGTGTGTGAGTGTGAGAGAGAGAGAGAGAGAGAGTGAGTGAGTGAGTGTGTGTGAGAGGGAGAGAGGGAGAGAGAGGGAGAGCGAGAGTGTGAGAGAGGGAGAGAGAGAGGGGGGTTAGAGAGAGAGAGAGAGAGAGAG
>JAVGWN010002421.1:0-11143 GCA_034552555.1 Semaprochilodus insignis
AGAGAGACAGAGACAGAGAGAGAGAGAGACAGAGAGAGAGAGAGAGAGAGAACAGAGAGAGAGAGAGAGACGGAGAGAGACAGAGACAGAGAGAGAGAGAGACAGAGAGAGAGAGAGAGACGGAGAGAGACAGAGACAGAGACAGAGAGACAGAGACAGATAGAGAAGAGAGACAGACAGAGACAGAGAGAGAGATAGAGAGAGAGAGATAGAGAGAGAGATAGACAGAGAGAGATAGACAGAGAGAGAGAGAGAATAGGAGAGAGAGAGAAAGAGAGAGAATAGGAGAGAGAGAAAGAGAGAGAGAGAGAGAGAGAAAGAGAGAGAATAGGAGAGGGAGAGAGAGAGAGAGANAGAGAGAGAGAGAAAGAGAGAGAATAGGAGAGGGAGAGAGAGAGAGAGAAAGAGAGAGAGAGATTAAGGAAAGAGAGAGTGAAAATGATTAGCCGTCAGTCAGGACGGAGAGTGACTGTGTAGTGCGGACCCCCGGGACCCTCTCGGTGTGGTGAGTCAGTGTTCAGCAGATCAATATTAAACCTGCTCTGTACTTACCGCCTGATTCACTCTCACACTCCTAATCACAGGAGGGAGGGAACCCAGGCGGGAGGTATCAGCTCTCCTCTCCGCTTCCCGGTTACCAGGTTTAGCTGGGCTAATGTGCTTGGGTCCATGTTAGCAGGTAATCAGGTCGGTTAGAGATTACCTACAAGGGAACTCCTAACATGTCTCAGCTGACCCACTACAGTTCGAGGGGTAAATTTGTTTTTTCGGCCGTACTATCGCTTTAAACTCTCAGTGGATTATTCTCTCTGTCGCTGCTCCTCCTCTCCCTGCCACTCTTTCTTCATCCCTCAGTCCCTCTCATCTCCTCATCCCTCTGTTTCTGTCTCCTCTCTTCTCACTGCACACACAGAAAACACCATCTGTAACAAACTCCACTGTCACTTCACATCCATCCCCACGTAGAGAGAGAGAGATGAGAGAGAGGGGGGTGAGGAACCCAGTCCTGCTGGTTTAGTGGTGGAGCAGGGGCATACTGGGACTTCTCAGGGATCCCAATCCCATTTCCCTGTATACATACGGTATGTATGCAACAGCTGTTACACTATATGGCCAAAAGTATGTGGACACCAGACCATTACACCCACATGAGTATGTTGGACGTCCCATTCCAGAACCACAGACATTAGGCTAATATGGAGCTGCTACAAGAGCCTCACCTCTACTGGGAGGGCTTTTGGAGTGTGTCTGAGGTCAGGAACTGATGTTGGACAAGAACTCATAATCAGGGTGTCCAGCGGGCCTGAGGTCAGGGCTCTGTGCAGACCAGTGAAGTTCCTCCACACCGAACTCCTCAGTCCATGATTTATGGATCTGGCTTTGTGCACAGGGACACAGTCCTGCTGGAACAGGAAAGGGTTCTTCCCCAAACTGCTGCACACAGCTAGAAGTGTAGAACTGTGTAGAATGTGTGCTGTAGCATTAACACCACCCTTCACTGAAACCCCCCCAGACCATTATCCCCCTCCACCAAACTGTACTGTCGTCACTCTGCATTCCGGTAGGGAGCGTTCTCCTGGATTCATCCACCAAACCCAGATTCCTCCATCAGACTGCCAGATAGTGAAACGTGATCCATCACTCCAGAGAACCCGGTTCCACTGCTCCAGAGTCCAGTGGTGGAACTTTACACCCCTCCAGCTGACACTCGGCATTGTACATGATCTTGGGCTAACAGTTGGCTGGGGAAGCTCTAGTAGGACAGAAAATCTCTCTTCTGAATAGACAAAGCTGGAACTTCATGCTTCACTACAAGGGTAGCAGTCAGATAGCTGATGATGTCCTTGTTCAGCCTTACAGTGCACAAAGATTCCTGAAAGCAGCTACTGGAGCAATCACACCAGGGTTCATCTTAAGCCCAAGGAATAAAAGCACTGGTAGATGTATTGATGATCAGAGACTCTAACCCCACCCCACCCCGTCACTGGGTCCCCCGTGCGCTCATGTGTGTGTGTACTGGAGCGTGTGCTCAGCGGAGCCGCTTTTGGGCTGGATTATTTGATATGTGTTGACTGGAAGGCCGAGGACGGGCTATACTGGATGGTGAAGATAGCACAGATCCCCGCAAGGATCCCAGCACAGCACTGCACTGCACAGCGCTGTGCCTCAAACCCAAACAGTGCCTGGCTCAGAATGGTCATGCTCAGAGAGATCTCAGTGATGGAGCTCACAGTGACTCAGAGTAAATGTCAGATCAGCTAACAGAACCAAAAAACAAAACGTTTCACGTCCAGCCGGTCTGGACGACGACCGAAAGGCAGCACCATTAATCACGGCCTGCAGAGCTGTAAATGCGTCTGCACACGGAGCACTTCTTAATGCATCACTGGGGCTTTAAGATGGTCCTCGTAAACATGTAGATTTCTGAATGAAAGTTTTAGTAAGTACTCAGGAAACCTCCACACTAACCTGTGTTTGAGGCTGTAATGTTAAATATTCCAGAGTAAGGGATTTACCTCAGTTTTTCCAGTTTTCCAGCTTCTAAAGCACGTAGAACTACTGTATTAGCCTCACTGAGGATCCTCTGTGTTTGCTAACATTAGCAGCTGAAGCTAATCCCAGTTTAGTGAATCCTTTACTCTCCAGATGAAGATGAAGTTCCACCAGCACTATCATACTCCAGTAAGAGCTCCAGAGTGTAAACTAGGACGGGATGATGATGTTCTGATCCATATGTGTAGAGTTATTACTCTGTAGAGAGCATTACTACATCAGGAGACCAGCTAGGAGAAGCTAACGCTATTAGCGCTTATGCTAACGCCCACAGATCGAGTGTTTCTGCTCATATTAACACTCGACAGAGAAAAATAAAAGCTGTGTTTGATTCTCCACACGGTTCTGTGTACATGTAGATGCGCATGTGTGTGTGCAGAGCAGTATATCGGTTCATTACAGCTAATAAGCTAAACAGCATGTTAGCTAGCTAGCTAATTAGCCTAGTTAGCTGCTTCAGAGTGATATAAATGAGCAGTGAAGTGGTTAATCATGGTGATTATAATGGTTCTGTCTCTCAAGATGGTGGAAATGCACTAACATTAGAACCGTAAGTTCGGTGGGTTCCTGTGTGGGTTCTTGTTTCTGCAGTGTGTATGTGGATAATCATCTTTATACAGTGAATAGTTCTACATTCCACTCTGCAGGTACAGGTGAGTCAGGTGTAACAGAACCACACTAAGCTGTGAAGTTATTGATCTGGGAAGACTGTTTCCAGTATCCTGGTTAAATAACTCTCTGGATCGGAACTACATCCCGTTGTATCCGTGCAGTGCTGCTTGTTATCCACTTGCACGTATGTTCCTTGTTGCTATGACGTGAATTTGGCTCATACTGATCGAGGGTGGAGCCGGACTGTTCCGCTGTGTTCGCATGTTTGTGGTGGAGAAAACATCATGAAGCCATGCAAAGCTTCGCACAGGGACAGCATTACAGGCTGTATCAGTGTAGAGCGTTTATTTAAGGTGGAGAAAGGCAGGAGGAGCGTTGTACTGTTTATTTAAGGTGGAGAAAGGCAGGAGGAGCTCTGTACTGTTTATTTAGGGTGGAGAAAGGCAGGAGGAGCTCTGTACTGTTTATTTAGGGTGGAGAAAGGCAGGAGGAGCTCTGCACTGTTTATTTAAGGTGGAGAAAGGCAGGAGGACCTCTGTACTGTTTATTTAAGGTGGAGAAAGGCAGGAGGACCTCTGTACTGTTTATTTAAGGTGGAGAAAGGCAGGAGGACCTCTGTACTGTTTATTTAGGGTGGAGAAAGGCAGGAGGAACTCTGTACTGCTTATTTAGGGTGGAGAAAGGCAGGAGGAGCTCTGTACTGTTTATTTAAGGTGGAGAAAGGCAGGAGGAGCTCTGTACTGTTTATTTAGGGTGGAGAAAGGCAGGAGGACCTCTTTACTGGTTTATTTAAGATGGAGAAAGGCAAGAGGAGCTCTGTACTGTTTATTTAGGGTGGAGAAAGGCAGGATATGAGCCCTTTAACAGGAAGTCCAGCCTTTGTTCAGGTCCATGTCTTCCATTTCGCTGGTATGACTATAGAGCTAATGGCTGTACCGTGTTAGCACTGTCCTCCGGCCATCATAACCAGGCTGAAGAGCACTGCTGCCCACTTAGGCTGACTAATCACTCTCCTACTGGGTGTGTGAGTATATGTAATAGAGAGATGGAGAGACAGAGAGAGAGAGAGAGAGAGAGAGAGAGAGAGAGAGAATCGAGTAGCAGGATGGACAGAAAACTCTCATTAAAGTGGTAGTATGTCCATAAAACTCATTAGGTAGGTGAAGTATAGAAGTGTAGTCATTAGTGTAGCAGGTGAAGTATAGAAGTGTAGTCGTTAGTGTAGCAGGTGAAGTATAGAAGTGTAGTCGTTAGTGTAGCAGGTGAAGTATAGAAGTGTAGTCATTAGTGTAGCAGGTGAAGTATAGAAGTGTACTCGTTAGTGTAGCAGGTGAAGTATAGAAGTGTAGTCGTTAGTGTAGCAGGTGAGGTATAAAAGTGTAGTCATTAGTGTAGCAGGTGAAGTATAGAAGTGTAGTCGTTAGTGTAGTAGGTGAAGTAATGAAGTGTAGTCGTTAGTGTAGCAGGTGAAGTATAGAAGTGTACTCGTTAGTGTAGCAGGTGAAGTATAGAAGTGTACTCATTAGTGTAGCAGGTGAAGTATAGAAGTGTACTCATTAGTGTAGCAGGAGAAGTATAGAAGTGTAGTCGTTAGTGTAGTAGGTGAAGTATAGAAGTGTACTCATTAGTGTAGCAGGTGAAGTATAACAGTGTACTCATTAGTGTAGCAGGTGAAGTATAGAAGTGTAGTCGTTAGTGTAGCAGGTGAAGTATAGAAGTGTACTCGTTAGTGTAGCAGGTGAAGTATAGAAGTGTGCTCATTAGTGTAGCAGGTGAAGTATAGAAGTGTAGTCATTAGTGTAGCAGGTGAAGTATAACAGTGTACTCATTAGTGTAGCAGGTGAAGTATAGAAGTGTAGTCGTTAGTGTAGCAGGTGAAGTATAGAAGTGTACTCGTTAGTGTAGCAGGTGAAGTATAGAAGTGTACTCATTAGTGTAGCAGGTGAAGTATAGAAGTGTACTCGTTAGTGTAGCAGGTGAAGTATAGAAGTGTACTCGTTAGTGTAGCAGGTGAAGTATAGAAGTGTACTCGTTAGTGTAGCAGGTGAAGTATAGAAGTGTACTCGTTAGTGTAGCAGGTGAAGTATAGAAGTGTACTCGTTAGTGTAGCAGGTGAAGTATAGAAGTGTACTCGTTAGTGTAGCAGGTGAAGTATAGAAGTGTACTCGTTAGTGTAGCAGGTGAAGTATAGAAGTGTACTCGTTAGTGTAGCAGGTGAAGTATAGAAGTGTACTCGTTAGTGTAGCAGGTGAAGTATAGAAGTGTACTCGTTAGTGTAGCAGGTGAAGTATAGAAGTGTACTCGTTAGTGTAGCAGGTGAAGTATAGAAGTGTACTCGTTAGTGTAGCAGGTGAAGTATAGAAGTGTACTCGTTAGTGTAGCAGGTGAAGTATAGAAGTGTACTCGTTAGTGTAGCAGGTGAAGTATAGAAGTGTACTCGTTAGTGTAGCAGGTGAAGTATAGAAGTGTACTCGTTAGTGTAGCAGGTGAAGTATAGAAGTGTACTCGTTAGTGTAGCAGGTGAAGTATAGAAGTGTACTCGTTAGTGTAGTAGGTGAAGTATAGAAGTGTACTCGTTAGTGTAGTAGGTGAAGTATAGAAGTGTACTCGTTAGTGTAGAAGGTGAAGTATAGAAGTGTACTCATTAGTGTAGCAGGTGAAGTATAGAAGTGTAGTCGTTAGTGTAGAAGGTGAAGTATAGAAGTGTACTCATTAGTGTAGCAGGTGAAGTATAGAAGTGTAGTCGTTAGTGTAGAAGGTGAAGTATAGAAGTGTACTCGTTAGTGTAGTAGGTGAAGTATAGAAGTGTACTCGTTAGTGTAGTAGGTGAAGTATAGAAGTGTACTCACTGGTGTAGGACACTAGTACACATTATCACTACAGATGAGCTAAGAGGAGCTACGGAAGCTGTGCAGTTCAGAACACCAGCCAGGGTGAATGAAGAGTAGCTGCTAGCGTCTCAGAGCAGAGCAGACACAGGCGCTAATTATCCTCTCACAGCTCTGTCTGCGTCCTTCCCCACTCTGATCTGACTCAAGATGACAGATCGATGACTTTCACGTACTTCTGTTGTGGACAAGTTCACCTCTGAGGGACAGTGACTAAACCCACGGCCGAGGTTTTAGACCGCATGAAAAGTTAGCATATGGGGGAATTTAGCAAGCTCCACTTTTAGCACCCTCCACCCGCAGTTAACAAGTCTGAGAAGAATGAGGAGAATCTGGGGGTTACACTGAGCCATCAGCTTTGATTCCCGTGAACGGCGTGTGAAGCTGAGCTCCGGTAGGGACATGATTTAATGGATATGTAAATAATTTCTAACATAGTCGTCATGAAATCCATTTATGACAGATCAGCGGTTTGCACAGGCAGATAAGACCGTCGGCACTGAGGTGGCTACACCAGGTGTCTTCCTACAGTAGGCCTATGTCATGTAAATGGACTTTGACAGCCAGCTCATGTAATTAGGATGTTTACTGTCAAAAGCTGCACTCAGTAAGCACATTAGCGTCAGGTTAGCTAGACAGACTCCGTACTGCGTCTGGGGAAGTTAGTCTTCACAGCCTGTCCCAGTTGTGCCATTCAAAAACATACAGAACTAGTTTTAACCTCATTTCCAGGACGCAGTGCTGAGGAATGGTGGAGGGTACCCACGCTGATGTTGCTCCTCAACGTCCTAATGAAGCAAGAGGCACTACGGTAGCTTTCAGAGCGGTTTGCTGTGAAATGGTTGATTATAGAGACCCCCATGTGGTGACGGGAACCAGGGGACACACTGACTGTTGGCAAGACATCGGGCGTGTTTCCCATCAGCCTCAGTGATGGAGATGGAGTATATAGAGCACTGCACACTGCTGTACCTGTTTGTTTCAGGGCTGTGGTAATATGTAAGTTGGATTTACAGTCTGAACCCCTCTGTGAAAATTACAGCTGTCAGGTTCAGACGAGCTCTGTAATGCAGATACAGCACACACACACACACACACACACACACACACACACACACACACACACGGTTTCTTACTTCCTGCCGGCGACAGAGACAGCATCCTAATTTAACCTTCAGAGCAGAATCAAACACCCTGTACGATTCACAGTTAATTCTCTCTCGTTCTCTGTCCCTCTCTGTATCCCTCTCCATCTCTCTCTCTCTCTCTCTTTCTCACTCTACCTCTCTTTTTCTCTCTATTTTTCTCAGTCTCTTTGTCCTCTCTCTCTCCCTTTCTCTACTTCTCTCTCGCTGTATGTCTCTCTCTCTCTCTCTCTCTCTCTCTCTCTCTGATTGAAGTGGTGTAGATAAATCTGGCTGTGTTTGTGTGATGAATTGATGAACGTCAAGGACACAGTGACTCTGTCTGGGAGACACTTTCCATGTCTCTGCCTCTCCACCTCTTTCTCTCTCTCTCTCTCTCTCTCTCGCTCTCCCTTCCTACTTTTATGCTCCCTCTCTCCCTCTCATTTGCTCCCTTATTTTCTCTGTCAGTCCGCTCTCTTCTCTCTCTCTCTCCCTGTAGAGCACCATATGGTCTCTGTGATATATATCAGATGAGTAAATACATGGTGAGTAATTATGAGCTTTGTGTGGCCTACAGGCTGCACAGACGTTAACAGTGTACTAATATGTCCTCTAGTTGGCGCTGTGGGCAAGTAAATCCCTCAAGAGTAGCACAGCCAGAGCCGGTTTAAGGAGAGCCTGGCCACTTCCTGTTTCACTGGTTACGTCTGTGGACAAATTGCTTGATTAGCTTGACCACCTTACAGCACCTGAACTCTGTATCACTGACCACATCACAACACCTGACCTCTGTATCACTGACCACATCACANAGAGAGAGAGAGAGAGAGAGAGAGAGAGAGAGAGAGAGAGAGAGAGACTGAGAGACGGAGAGATAGAGAGACAGACAGACAGACAGAGAGAGCATAGAGTGAGGCTGAGAGAGAGACTTTGAGAGACAGAGAGAGAGAGAGAGAGACAGAGGGAGCGAGAGAGGTGCAGACAGACTGCCTCAGGCTCTGCATGCTTAACTCTGCACTGTGTTCAGGAAGAATGATGTGGTGTTCAGCTGAGAATAGCGGTGCAGGAGAGACCGAGTATCTGAGAGTAGCTGGAGTCGTTAGCTAGCGCAGGCTAATTATAGCTGTTCATTTAGCCGGAGTGGACAGCAGGGACTGCAGCGAGAGAGAACACGGCTGATTAACAGTCTCATCTTGTTAAGGTCACCACAGAAAGATGTTCACTGAGCTGCTGCTTTATTAGGCCCACCTACAGACCGGCTGGCCACTTTATCAGAAACACCTAGCATGCAGCAGCACTCTGTGAGCATACAGTTACAGACTATAGCTCATCTGTTCCTGCACAATCTCCCAGCCCGCCTTCTAACACATGGACCACCATAAGACCACCACTGAGGGGCTGCCCTCTCTTGTAGCTCCACCTTACTGGTGTCCCAGGGTTTCCCGATCAATGGGCTGCAGGCCACCAGTGGGCCGAGAAGCACCCTGTAGTGGTCCGCAGGTCTGTACTCAGGGGAGGCAGCACGTGGCATCATCAGTTTAGACCACACGGCCGCAGACAGGGACAGTTAGCTAGCCAGAGTTGGAGGAGTTTCTCATGGTGCTGTCAAAGCTACCTTGCCTGGTGTGGAGCTATCACACCTCCATCAGTGCACACACACCAGCTGAACTGGGGTCTCGGCCTGCTTCCAGAGGATCCCTGGTTCAGTTCACTGCTGGTGGGACACGCTCTATGAACAAACGAGCAGCAGCATGTTAGCCGTACTGTCAGCATAATCTGTTTAACTGTCGGACTCTTTACAGACTCTCACATCGCTCCTGCAGCCGGAGCTGCGGTTAATACAAGAGCTGAACTAAAAATAATCTGTGTTTGATTTCAGATCATGGATCACAGAGCATATTTTTGTCTGAGCATCAGTGAGCTGAGTGATTAACCAATCAGAGAGACGCAGATATCAGGTTTATTACTGCTGTTTATGGTGATGAAGCGAATCCCAGTGAGGGTCTTCGAAGTGATTCGAAGAACTAAGGAGACGTCTCGACACCACACAGCTGGGAGTGAGTGAGAACGGGACCGACTGCAGCTCCAAATCCCCTTTACACTCCTATATAATTCACCTGGAATTTTCCCCCTCGTCTATTCTTATCTGTTTGTGGCTGAACTGACACGGAGGACCTGATCTTTGTCAGGCTCTAATTCTCAGGTTTTTCAGTGTCAGCTCTTAAGAAGAGAAGACAGCACTTAATAAAGCTGATCTCAGGTTTCCTGTGGGTGGTTAAGCTTTGGTGGAGAACCCTGTAGAACCCTGCTATACACCTTCATCAAGCAGTACATTTCAAAAAGACTCAAAACGAAGAGTCTGTTCAGCTGAATCCAACTCTTCATCCTCGTTCTAGAGTAACATTAAAACAATGAGCAGATACTGAACACTGATCATCTGATTGCATAATGGACACAGCTGAATGGCCACCCTCGGATCATACTGCAGTTTCACACCGTGTGTGTGTGTGTGCGTGCGTGTGTGTGTGCGTGTGTGTGTGTGGGTGTGTGTGTGGGCATTTTGGCATGTTTAATGTGGTGACGAAACACTTAAAGAAGAATTCCATTGATTCCTTTTAAGATTCTCCAGAATAATTCCTCCATAAAGAGAGCTTCAGAGCGGGTTTGGTGTGAGGTGGTTCAGATGTTCTGTACAGTGGTGGTGATGGGAGTCAGGGTTCTCCATGTCTAGAACCCACATATAGACACTTTATTGACTATCTAAACTACCAGTGAACCTACATGTGTCTGCTGAGTGTATATGGAATGTTGATGATGGAAAATCTGGAAAACCTGGAAATACTAAGTTTCTTTGGGGGACTATTTGACCTCACAGCGCCCTGCAGCATGTATCCCTCCACCATGAATGGAGTTTAAGGCTGAAATCTTCTCCACACTATCATAAACACCGTCTCAGACATCAGGCAGCGTATTCAGAACCACCTCATGTAGGAACTTTCTGTGAGGGAGCTTTTAGAGGGGGGCGTCTGGTTACCTTCACCACCATTGAGTGGGAACTGCCAGGTATGATAACTGCAGGAAATCAGATTTCAGACAGAGAAAGAAATCAGAGTAAGAGTGCATGCACTGAGAAACACCACTGATCAGATTTCATAATCAGAACTGTATCTTAGAAATCTGAGTTGCTGTTTATATGACCACTTGTAGAGTTTACATGGCCAACAGCAGAAATCATTATTCAGCCCATGTAAACACACGTACTGTGAACACTCCTGACTCTAGAACAGAGCGTTTCACACCAAACCACTCGGAATGACTCTGTTTACACCGTGACTGCTTAATAATGCAGAAAATGACATGAACTCCCCGCGCTTTACTGCAGACGGGGCAGGAAAACTCATCAATACTGCGGTGAGCGATGCAGACATATGAAATCCCGAGGGCTACTAGGGGAGTTTACCCAACACAGATCTGTGTAAGTGCACACAGGACAGCAAAACAAGACAACGTTCCAGAAGACGCATGAACACCTCTCTCCTACCATCTGCACACGCGGTCTTTACCCTGCTCATCCATACAGGAACACTGTAATACACCCCCAGTGAGTGGGCCTGGTACAGTGTTGTATAACAGAGCGACACATACAAAGAGGCAGCCAAACAGGCTCTTTCCAAAAAGTCTCCCCCTCAAAATCAAACAGAACCACAAGAACACGATCCGGCCGTGAGCGCTGAAACTCATTCTGATGAAAAATCTCCCTAACTCAAAATCAGAACCGTTACAGTGGTGGTGAAGGTAACCAGACGCCCCCCTCTAAAAGCTCCCTCACAGAAAGTTCCTACATGAGGTGGTTCTGAATACGCTGCCTGATGTCTGAGACGCTGTTTATGATAGTGTGGAGAAGATTTCAGCCTTAAACTCCATTCATGGTGGAGGGATACATGCTGCAGGGCGCTGTGAGGT
>JAVGWN010002422.1:0-11143 GCA_034552555.1 Semaprochilodus insignis
TTCTCTAGCAGCTTCACTCCTGAATCCTGCAGTTCATTGTAACCCAGGTCTAGTTCTCTCAGACTGGAGGAGTTTGAACTGAGAGCTGAGGACAAAGCTGCACAGCTTTCCTCTGTGAAATGACACCCATGCAGACTGGAATAGATACAGCTGTGTGAAAAAGTGTTTGCCCCCTTCATGATTTCTTATTTTTTTGCCTGTTTGTCTCTTAAATGTTTCAGATCATCAAACAAATTTAAATATTAGCCAAAGACAACACAAGTAAACATAAAATGCAGTTTTAAAATTAAGGTTTTTATCATTAAGGGAGAAAAAAATCCAAACCTACATGGCCCTGTGTGAAAAAGTGTTTGCCCCCTAAACCTAATAACTGGTTGGGCCATCCTTAGCAGCAACAACTGCAATCAAGCGATTGCGGCAACTTGCAAGAAGTCTTTCACAGTGCTGTGGAGGAATTTTGGCCCACTCATCTTTGCAGAATTGTTGTAATTTAGTGTCACATCTCTGTCTGTCTGCCTGTCCCTGTTCTTGTCTCACTACGCCCCCTCTGGTCACTCTGTGTCTTAGCATTGCTTTTCCTGCTCCCCCTGGCTCCTCCCACTCCCTCACCTGAGACCCATCTGTAGTCATTAGGACTTGTATTAAGACCCCTCTGTTTGCCCTGTCTGGTTGTGTAGTCTCTGTTGTATCTCTGTGGTAACTCTGTTTGTTTTATGCTGTTGTTCTCTGTGTTACTTTGTTAGTTTCAAGCTGTTACCCCTTGTTTTGTCTCAGCTGTTTGTTATCTGTTCATGGACATGTCTTTAGTAATACCTACCTGTGTTTTGACCCCTGTTACTCGGACTACTTCAAATAAAACCACTATGCACTTGCATCCCGCCTCAACCACCCCGTTACATTTAGCTACATTGGAGGGTTTTTGAGCATGAACCACCTTTTTGAGGTCATGCCACAGCATCTCAATAGGATTCAGGTCAGGACTTTGACTAGGCCACTCCAAAGTCTTCACTTTGTTTTTCTTCAGCCATTCAGAGGTGGACTTGCTGGTATGTTTTGGATCATTGTCCTGCTGCAGAACCCAAGTTCGTTTCAGCTTGATGTCACGAACAGATGGCCGGACAGTCTCCTTCAGGATCTTTTGGTAGACAGCGGAATTCATGGTTCCATATATCACAGCAAGTCTTCCAGGTTCTGAAGCAGCAAAACAGCCCCAGACCATCACAATATCACCACCATATTTTACTGTAGGTATGATGTTCTTTTCCTGCAATGCGGTGTTACTTTTACACCAGATGTAATGGGACACACCTTCCAAAAAGTTTTGTCTCATCAGTCCACAGACTATTTTCCCAAAATTCTTGGGAAATGCAGGTCATTTTTGCCCAGTCTCTTTCTTATGATGGAATCATGAACGCTGACCTTAACTGAGGCAAGTGAGGCCTGCAGTTCTTTGGATGTTGTTGTGGGGTCTTTGAGTCATTGCTGTGCTCTTGGGGTAATTTTGGTCAGCCGGCCACTCCTGGGAAGGTTCACCACTGTTCCACGTTTTCGCCATTTGTGGATAATGGCTCTCACTCTGGTTCGCTGGAGTCCCAAAACTTCAGAAAAGGCTTTATAACCTTTTCCAGACTGATAGATCTCAATTACTTTCTTTCTTTCTCTTTTGTTCCTGAATTTCTTTGGATCTTGGCATGATGTCTAGCTTTTGAGTATCTTTTGGTCTACTTCGCTTTGTCAGGCAGGTCCTATTTAAGTGATTTCTTAATTGAGAACAGATGTGGCAGTAATCAGGCCTGGGTGTCGCTAGAGAAATTGAACTCAGGTGTGATAAACCACAGTTATGTTTTACCTGGGGGGCAAACACTTTTTCACACAGGGCCATGTAGGTTTGGATTTTTTTTCTCCCTTTAAACATTTAAAAGTGACAAACATGCAAAAAAATAAGACATCATTAAGGGGGCAAACACTTTTTCACACCACTGTATTTCAAAACAGAAACACAAGCTACAAACATTTTTATAAGCTTTGTTTTCTGTTTCTTTTTACCCCAATGCAGGTATATCATAAAGGATAATGGTTTATTAGGTCATGACAAACAACAGAGCTGCTCCACACAGCACAGCAAAGACTTACAGTGGATGAGTGACTGTTGGGGTGTGTGTGTGTTTGGTGTCACTGGTTTAACCCTACCTTTTTCGAAAGCTGCTGTCTAGCAGTACATTAGTTCAGAATGAGTTTAACCCATTCCTCCATGAACACTTTTCTGGAGGGGACATTAAACCGGCCTGAAGTGTAGCAGGAGTAGCTGTGGTCAAAAGGTTGTTGGTGCTTGTCAGGGCGGCAGCCCATGTATGCGTTGGTGGATGTCAGTGGTGAGGGAGGCTGTCAAACTGAAGAAGAAGGCCTTTAGGGACTGGTTGGCTCAGAGGATTCCCAACTGAGCATGTAGGTACTGATGGGGGAAAAAAGAATGACCAATTTTAAAGAGCTTCTGAATCCAAGAGACCTGGCTCACTGAGTCATGGCCAGAGGCTTCTGGGGTGTCAGACTCCATTTCCTTGGTGGAAGTCAATGAGGTACTTGGGGATGGATGATGAGATTCCCCCAGAAATGCTTAAGACTCTGATATTGTGGGCTGTCATGGCTGATACATCTATGCAATGTTGAATGGACCTCGGGAACAGTCCCTTAAGAAAGGAGACCGGATCATTTTTACCAGTTACCAGGGTATTACACTGTTCAGTTTCCCTGGGAAAGCTTACACCAAGGTGCTGGAAAGGAAACTCTGACCGATAACTGAACTTATATTGAGGAAGGGCAAAGTGGATTCCATCCCAGCCATTGAACAATGACCAGGTGTTCACCCTTGCCCAGATTTTTGAGAGTTTTTTTTCCTTCAGGTCAGGAGTTTTGCACGTGACACTTTTCCTTCCTTTCCGAATTTAATCTAATGTCCACTACATAAAACAAATGGGTTATTTTCTCTTTGTTCTATTAAATTCTGCCTCATTAGACAGTGTAAGTCCTATTCCACATTTACTTATAGTTTACTCCGTATGGTAATCAATAATGTAATTGAGTACGTTCCTTTCTTGTGACTCTTCTGAACTAATATCCTTTGGGACATCAACAAGGACTTATCGCGTATTGTGAGGATGATTAGAACGGTTAAGCATGACGTCAACCAACTCCGACTGATTGAGGACCAGAAGCCTTTGGTTTATCTGGAAGCCCCGGAACAGGGAGGGTGTGGGGTGGAGAGATTTAGGACAGAGAAGGCCAGGAGAGTTTCGAGACGCCATTTTTGGGAAGGCCTATAGCCTAGGCCTGTTTGGAAGGGCTATAACTTAGAGCCGGCACACTGTGGGGGATATGGGTATAATTAACCAATTAATTAATTAATTATTAGGATATTAGAGGGCATAGTTTAGCTCAATTTAAGCACAAACCATAATTGCCATCTGATCCAATCTCAGGGTGAGAGTTCATTTACAAGACATCTAGTGATCTGCACATTTGTCACAATATTGAGTCATATATCCAGACTAGTTTAATAAAAGCAATTTATTTACAGCACATTTAATAACAAAGTAAATAAACATTAAATGATAAGATGCATTAATATATGTATAACAGGAAGTCCAGATTCATCACATTCACTTAAAGAGACTACATGAGTTTACTGAAACTCAGAGGAAGCTATTTGCTGAAGAATGAGCAGAGCTGGAGCATAAATCTGAATGCAACCATTACTCTATTACTAAGTGCATTTTGGGTGTGTCACCTTACTGGAAGCCCAGGAAGTGAAGATCAGGAAGCGAGGGGCTGAGTGCAGGCTGGCCTGGTCGGGGGAGGTGGTCCATTGACCCATGCGGTTGGGCTGGCAGTGATGGCACCTCATGCTCCGCTGGCTGGGCTGCTGGTTGGTCTGCAGTCTTCCCTTTGGGAAGACAGTTTGGGTTGGGCCCATCTCTGGTCACGTGTTCTGGTGTCTGGCAGTTGGTGCTGGCTTATCTGGTCCGCGACTCTGTAGTTAGGTAAGTGGACCTCGTGCCGGCTACATCTTGTTTTCTTAGGAGGACTCCTTTGAAGGGACTCTGCTTCTGGCTGAGTCTGCTTCTAGAGGACCCATCTTCCGCTGGTCGTCATCTTGGAGTACGGGAGCGTGGTCTTCAGCTTTCCTAAGATCGGAGTGAGCCCATGAGGGACTCGAGCCTCAAGGAGAACTCAGTCCAAAAGAGAAGTCCAAAAGAGAACTCAAAAAAGAAGAGAAGAAATGAACAAATTCTCTGTGTGTGACCTGAGTTTAAGTACAGGCCCCTAGTGGCGGAACTAGGAGGGGTCCGTGGTCACTTCCTCATGAATATACATTAGTTTGCTCATTCTTCCACAATGGTGTGTCACATGTTCACATACATTGGTTGAATTTCAAAGCATGGTTGTATCATAAATACAGGATACTGGGTGTGTATTTATGGAGTGTTGTAAATCAACATTCATTGAGTGAATATGTGTATAGAGACTGTTCCAGTAACTCACTCGGGTTTCTCCAGTTTACAGTGTGGATCCTTCAGTAGATCAGAGAGCAGTTTTTCTGATTCTCTTGGTGTGTTCCAGTCCAGATTCAACTGTCTTAGGTGTAAGGGGTTTGATTTCAGAGCTGCCTTTAGCTTGAACTCATTGATTGCCTCCCTTACATTCTCCTACAAAATGTTTTGAAACTCCTTCGAAGGTGTCCAGGCCCTGAGACAGCAAAGCAGCCCCAAATTTAAATTATACACCTTTTTGTTATTCTTTTAGGTTGTTTGTCTATAATAATGACTTTAAGTGTGTGTGTGTGTGTGTATGTAAGAGAGAGAGAGAGAGAGAGAGAGAGAAAGAAAAAAGTGAGAATGTGTGAAAGAAATATTAATAGTTCAGTAGCTCCTTTGAAGGGACTCTGCTTCTGGCTGAGTCTGCTTCTAGAGGACCCATCTTCCACTGGTCGTCATCTTGGAGTACGGGAGCGTGGTCTTCAGCTTTCCTAAGATCGGAGTGAGCCATAAATAATATGATATAACTAATAAAACAAGCATTTAATGTGTAGAAGGAACGCATATTACGGTTAACCAAAACACAGATGCTGTGGCATCAGAAAGGCTAACAGGCAGTACTCCAGGAGGATAGCCCAACACTTCAGTGACAGCAGAGACACAAGGAGCCTGTGGCGGGGAATACAAGCCATCACAGACTACAAGCCTCCTCCACAGATCTGTGACAGCACCACCTCTCTGCTGAACGACCTGAACGACTTCTTCGTTCGGTTTGAGGCACTCAACTGCACGCCAGCACTGAAATCCCCACCTCCTCCTGGTGACCAGGTGCTGATGCTGTCTCCAGACAGTGTGAGGAGAGCATTCAGAAAGATCAATGCTCGCAAAGCACTTGGTCCTGACAACATACCTGGTCATGTGCTGCTCTGCATTCAACACAATCATCCCCCAACAGCTCATTCACAAACTGGACCGGCTGGGGTTCAACACATCACTGTGCAACTGCCTGTTAGACATCCTGACCAGCTACAGAGGGGCCATCGAGAGCATCCTGACCAGCTGTATCACTGTGTGGTATGGGGCCTGCACAGCATCCTGCCGCAGGACCCTCCAGCGCATCGTGAGAGCAGCTGAGAAGATCATCTGCACCTCTCTCCCCTCCCTTCAAGACTTACACAGCACCCGCCTCACGTGTAAATCCCTCCGCTTGGCAGGAGATCCTACCCACCCACTACACAGCTTCTTCAATCTGCTGCCATCAGGGAGGAGACTGTGGAGTCTAGGAGCTAGGACCAGCAGACGGAGGGACAGCTCCATCCACCAGGCTGTCAGGATGCTGAACTCTCTCCCTGCTCTACCCCTCCTCCAACTTCTGCCCCTGCACACATAAACTCAGCACCCTGAACCTCCATCAGTACCGAACTGGGCTGCAAAGAATAAAGAAATAGAAAGAATAAAATAGAAAGAATAAAATAAAATAATCTAAATTCTTATACATTCTATATATCCTGAGGTTAATAAGTACACCCACTCTGCATTAGGGTTTCAACCACTTATTAACCTTTAACAATCCTACTGCTAAGAGGTTACATGGGAATAAAGCATAGCGTTTAGTGACACAAAAAGAGGAGAAAGTAAATTAAAATCCAGGAGATAAAACACAATTCAGGTGAGCATGTTCTAAATCATGATTCAGTGAACACAGTTCCAGTAACTACAACTACACATGTGAGAATCTAAAGATGGTAAAAGCATAAAGAACGTTAATACTGATGTTGATTAAAGAAACTAGATCACAGTTTAAGAATCCTAACAGATAAAGAGAGAGATAGAAGAAGAACATTTCAAATGACAGTTCTAAAATGGAGTCTGACTGGGTTTGAATTGTAAGCTGACACTTTAACAAACATAAACAACATTTAACAGAACAATTCTAACACTGTTTGATTATGGAAGGAAGTCTTAAGTCTGTTGGTTGAATTTACTTGAGCTCCTAAGGCTCTGTCTCTGGAGAGGTTTATGACTTTATGACCCTCTAAAAGGGTCCCTTTTCTGGAGGACAGTTGGTTTCCCAAGTCGTAAATTGGGGAGTCTTATCTCGTGGGCTATTAGCGAACAGGATGTTGGGCACATGGTGTACCAGAGCCCCCAGGGTCACTCTTTTGTTCCAGGGGTTTGAGGGTCAAGCCTCCTGACCTTTAGGGGAGGGGACCAGTCCAAACTTGATAAGAGAAAAACCAGATGCGTGTCTTCATAGCCATATGAAAAGCCGATATTTAGTTTTATCAATCTAAAACGGCCAACTCACTACATGACCATCCAAAGTAACCCCTGTGTGCAGCACGGACGGCAGCTAGATGGGCTGGCAGTGACTGAGTAAGGTCTTGGTAGGTTGTCACAGGTATCTGCAACCATACTGACTGCAGTGTGTCCCAGAGCTGCTGGAGGTAGCGCAGAACATGACGGTGGACGTGGTGCCACAGATTCTCAACTGGGTTTAGGTGTGGGGAATTAGGGGACGAGGGCAGTACTTGGAAATCTTGGTCATGCTCTTCCAACCAGTGTGGGAAATTTCTAGCCATGTGACATGTAGCATCGTCTTGCTGGAAGATCCCATCCGCCCCAGGGAAGACAATCAGCATATATGGGTGTACGGGATCTGCAAGGATGGATTCATACCCAGATCAGTTGAGAGTGCCTTCCACATGGATGAGTGGACCCAGAGGATGCTACGATAACGTCACGTCCTTCATGATCTCTATGCTGCCGCTGCCAAAAGCAAAAAGTGGTCATAATAATGTGACTCAACAAACGGTCAGTTTGAGGTAAATACTGCATAACTAGCAAATAACCCCATCACTAGTTCAGACAGTATCTCTCAGATGAGATGTATGTCAATGTAGGGGCAGTTCCTAATCCTGACCACTGGGTGGCGCTTTCGTCTCTAGCAGTTAGTTGATGTGCTGCTCAGGAAGCAGGAGGTTTCAGGTCTGTGTTGAGCTGTGTGAAGGTAAGAAGAATGTTCAGCATCCAGCTAGAATAATGACTTTATTAAGCCGTCCATGTTCAGGTGTAGGTTAGAAACACTGTGAGACATACTGAGACACCGGTACCAGCCGTGTTCTGTCCTTGTTGAGACCCGGTGTCTGTTATTCCTCATCTACTAGTAGAACATGTGTATTAGAGGAGACAGTCACACTAACCAGTACGGCTGTGATGCACTGAAACTCAGTGGGGTGAAACTCAGATCTGCATGAACAGGCCTGAGTGGTCCTCTCTCTCCCAGAATAGAGCAGCACTTTCACCAGATGTTCAGCTTCATTCAGACACACTCCCTCAAGAACCGCACACAGCACTAAATGAGTGTGTAGTTCTTCTGTAGAATGGACTGTGTGTGGATGTGTTTCAGTGGAACTGATGATGAGAATAATGAAATAAATCTCCTGTTTAAATAGAATAAAAGTCTCTTTTCACACTGAGTTTAGTTCCTCCACTGAAAGTGAACCACACTGATCCATTTCAGTGAAGTCCCTGGACATTGTTATGTGTGTTCCAGAACAGTCTTTAAGGGTAATTACACCCTCTGGCAGTGTTGGGAAAAGAGGTTCAGGATAAACCGTGTACCACAGGCTGTCAACACACTTATTCCTGTGTTGGTTTTTACTTGTCATTTTAGAGAGAGAGAGAGAGAGAGAGAGATACATCACCCATCTCCGGCCATCCACTGTGATGATGCCACCTTGTGCATGGCTCAGGTTCCCCTAGGCCTTAGACCAGCAGCATTAGCTGTACAACACTTCTGTCCTGTACCAGCTCTTTTTATCCTAATTAGATTTTTATGTTTAATTTTCTTTCTTTTAAATTTACTGTTTAATTCTGATTGAATCATTTTATTAATTGTTTCTTTCTGTTCTCCTACATCTTCTGTAATCAGTAACAGTGAGAATATCATTATATCAATAATCAATAATTATTTAAAGATGTTTAGTTACAGTTAAAAACTACAAGTATTTATTTATTTATTTATTTATTTATTTGAGGGTGGTTTCTCCTTTTATTCCTTCATTCATTCATTCATGTACTTATTCTCAATAAATCATGTGTAATTCTATTAAATGATGAAAATCAGTGAAAGACTGCAGTTATTCTGAAGTAAATACTTTATTATCATGATTATAACAGACTTTGTATGTAATCAGGTACAAAGAAAAGACCTGTGGAGATACAGAGTGAAAGAGTGTAGGTACTTCTACTGAATCTCTTTATTCTGATGATGAAATGATGAGATGAAGATCAGAGCATTAAGCAGAACCATGTTTGAACACACTGAAGATCAAGAGGAGCTCTAGCAGCTCCAACACACGCGTGGACGCTCACTGCCCAGTGCATTGCTCTCTCCTCAGTGTCTTGCTGACAGTAGGCTGGGAGTCCTTGGTGGCCTCACAGGTCACTGTCTTCTTTAGCCACTGCTCCTCCTGGAGGGTCAGGGTGCTGCTCCAGCTGTAGAGGCCGTCGTCCTTCTGCAGAAGAACGGGGCTCTGGCTAACCCCCGAGCTCCAGCTGCTCCCGTCCACCTTCCAGCTCAGCTTCCAGTCTGAGGGGAAGCCCTTTTTGGCCAAACACACCAGTGTCACCTTCCCCTGCTGCGGCTCTACGCTGGAGGAGGGGGGCAGGACCGTGAGGGTGGGCGGGGCCAAACCTAGGACAAACACAGAGTTTCATTTCCCTTATTTCTAACAGAACACAGCTGAGTTCAGTGATGCATTAACACCACCCACCCCAACACTAATTACCACCTCACACTGAACCGCTTCACCCACAAACTCATATTTCCAACCCCATTCATAGCTGCACTTCATCTCCATCTTTATGATCAAATATTACTGAATTTCACTCAGTAAAACTGGGACATCCTGCACATCCCGTGATGGACATTTGAAATGGAAGATGATTTGATTTCCTCCAGAACAATAAATAAACAATAAATAAATGGAGCTGCAGTCTCCCTGTACTATGGCTTCAAAGCTGTAGGAGAGAAAACGCTGCTCATAAGAACCTCCACATTGTGGCTTCCAGATGGAGACAGAGCTGCTGTAATGGAGCCCAACACTGACACTACAATCCAGCTCTCCATTTGATCTTCTTAAAGAGAAATGTCATTACTGAACACTTCACAGGAAACCTTTAGGAAATATTTGTACTGGAAAGAAAAGAAATCCAGTTCAGAAACAGGAGCTCGTGGTAAAGCCTAAAGCTCCACGCTCGCCACACTTCAGCCCAGTTCTAATCAAACCCATTCAAATCTGAACTAGAACTGATCTAGAAGAACATCAAGTACGTCTGTACTGTTGACCATCATCATTTTAATAAGAGATTCCTTTTGAATAAGGAGGAAAAGTGGACTTACTTCCAACTGCCAGTTTAGTTCCTCCACCAAACGTCAACCACAGTGATACAAACTGCTTTACTGGCTGTACAAAAACCTCCTGATACACTGCAGTGACCTCACACACACACACACACTCACACACACACACACACACACATTTCAGATGTATATTATTAGAATATTTCCATTTTCCTGATAAATATAAACATTTTCTACTAATTTTCTAATATTTATAATATATTTATCATCATATCAGCTATTAGAGGAGGAACTGTTCTTCATTTCCATAGAGAGGTTCCACTTTGCATTATCAGCCCATGCTTCAGTGCTCTGCTAGTGTTTATAGTCCTGTGAGTTTAACACTTCATGACTGAGAGCTGCTGCCCCACAAACTTCACCCACACCAACCATGACTTTGGTCTCCATCTTCATCTGGACACTCACCCTCTGGACTCAAGGTAACTCACTCATTTAGCTTTATGGGAGTCAATTTTAGAGCAGTCTGTCTGTTCTGTGTAAATGTATTAGTTTAATGTATGTAATTATTTTTCAGGATCCAGTGGTCAGGTGACTGTGACTCAGACTCCTGCAGGGAAAATTGTTTCTCCAGGAGGTTCAGTCACCATCAACTGTAGAACCAGCACTGCAGTGCTTGTTGATAGCTATCTACACTGGTATCAGCAGAAACCTGGAGAAGCTCCTAAACTCCTGATCTACTACGCTACATACAGACAGTCCGGTATTCCAGATCGTTTCAGTGGCAGTGGATATGGATCTGACTTCACTCTGACCATCAGTAATGTCCAGACTGAAGATGCAGGAGATTATTACTGTCAGAGTGTACATGCTATCAGTGGTAGCTGGGTGTTCCCACAGTGTTAGAGGGTGGTACAAAAAGCTGTGTGAGTCTGCACAGAGACTGCACTGCTGCAGCTGGACTCTACTGCAGGTGCTGAGGGGGAGGATGATCCACACAATAACACACTCTGTGGAAATCAGGACTTTAGATGGAGTTTGTTCTTCTTTTCATTAGACTGGAAATGCTTTGTGATTGGAGGGCTTTATTTACTGATCTCCACAGGTCTGGAACTAGCTGTAGAGTTCAGCTAGAGTCTGATTGATTAGAAAGGTTATTAGAAGGATCTGGACAGATTATCAAATGGATGTTTCTCTCAGTCCTGAGAAAGAGGGAGTCCCTGAAGAACTCCTTGGAGAAACTCAG
>JAVGWN010002423.1:0-11143 GCA_034552555.1 Semaprochilodus insignis
CTAAATAATTCATAGTGGATACGGAATAATTCATAGTAGATACTGAACAATTCATAGTAGATACTGAATAATTCATAGTAGATACTAAATAATTCATAGTAGTTACTGAACAATAATGGAGAAGAAATTAAATAATTAGTATTCATTTTTGTATAAACTGTTGAAGTTACTGAATAATTTGTAGCACGTAGTTATTAAAATCATAATGCTGAATAATAAGTGAATAATGCCCAGCAGTTCAAGGAGTTAACAGTGTGTTGTAACCCATCAGGTCCTCAGTTTCTCTCTGATGGCTGACGTCCTTGAGAATCAGCAGGAATTCATTAACAGCCTCACACAGTAAAGCAGTGCGGGATCATTGAAGTCTCGGTTAAAAAGCCTCGCTATGCTGAAGCGCACGGGCCGGCTGTGTGGAACTGTGAGGCGAGTTAATGAATGCTAATTAGGGACGGATGCAGCGTTAAGCTCAGAGGGAAGCCGCCACTCTCCGATCGGCCTCGGGGCATAGAGAGCCCAGAGAGTGATGTCTTATTAAAAGCTCCAGCTGCACCTCCGTGGTCTGACGCAGCGCTCTGTTGACACTGTGCAAGGTATTTCATGCTGGAGCCATCACCGGTACCAGATCCTTCTGGGAAGGAGGTCTCACTCAGGTCCTGCAGGATGTTAAGGCCCGTATCATGGAAAAGTAGTTTCTCCCTGCTGTTTAAAAGCATAAAGAGTATGATGCATTTACATATGCCTGCCCAACGATTTTTAGCCCCGCCTATTCGACCTACAGCAGTTAAGCCCCACCCATTCAGCCTACACCATTGTAGCTCCACCTATTCTGGAATTTAGTTTTATCCATTTAGCTTACAGCAGTTAAGCCCCTCCCCCTCAACCGAAAGTATTTACTTCTGTATCTAAAGCAGTAGCTCCGCCCACTTGTCTTACAGCGGTTTAGCCGCACCCTCTCAGCCCAAAGCAAATGAGCTCCACCCATTCAGCCTACAGCAGTTTAACACCACCCATTCAACCCAAAGCAGTGTAGCTCAGCCCATTCTGACTGCAGGAATTGAGTTCCCTTAATTTAGCTTGCGGCAGTTAAGCCCCGCCCAGTCACCCAAAAAAAGTTTACTCCTGTCCATCCCAACGATTTAGCCTAAAGCAGTCTAGCTCTGCCCATTCATCTTAAAGCAGTTTAGCCCCGCCCTCTCAGCCTAAAGCAAATTTAACGGCACCCATTCAGGCAGCAGTTTTGACTTCTATGTATGGTGTTGCAGAGATATCTACTGAAGTTAGCATGCTAATCAGCTAGCCCCAGCCCGTCTTGTCTTGTAATACCACTTTGTACCTGAACAGGCGATAGTGAGTCACTGTAGTGCTGTAGGAGTTGAATCAGTCCAACATAAGAGGATGTAGAAGAGCTGCTTCCCTGACAGCGTGTTATAACGTCTTATCAGTCATGTTGAAGGTGCAGCCCCCTGTTAGATCATTTAAGGGAAGGTAGCCAATGAAAAGACATCACAACTTTTTGGTGATATGTTGCCCTCTATTATTTGGAGTACGAATTCCACAGGTTATGTCATCTTGCATATTGCTCCTTTAAAGTGAAAAAAAAAGAATAAATAAAAAAAACTAAAATGTCTTTGTATATTAGAATTATGTAAGATGTTAGATTGATGTGACTGGGTAATGTAATTATGCAAATGTGCATGTAAGAATAATTGTAGATGATTTTGACAAGTGGTCTGGTGATATGTCGCCCCCTGCTGTTTGGAGTATGTGTTCAACAGCGTGCCTTATTTCACAGATTGCTCCTTTAAGATGTGGCGCAACTAGTCTACTGTGTTGGTGCGTCAGAATATGTGGTGATACATGTTGGGTGTCATGAAAAAAGTATTGGGATATATGCCGTTTTTCCCATATCATCCACCCCCAGTCGGAAGGGTCAAGCCTTCACCTGTCAAGCTAATGATAGCGTGGCTTGCTAGCTGCTCCTCACTAATGGCCCGAGCTGCAGATCATGAGAGCAGTGTGTCGAATTAAGTGTCATGTTTTAGAAGAAGGAACTTTTCCAAACCAAATGACTTCACATTTCTTGGTTTGTGTTGTTTAGTTAGCATGCTAATGCTAATTGCCTTAGCTGCTCTTTGCTAGCTTCTTCATCTCTTCCTGTAGAGCTAGTTTTTCCGGTCAGTTATGAGTTGTAGCTTGCGAATAACAGCCTCCCGAAACACACCGTCCTCAGCGGAAAGGAGATATTTTATTTGGTGCCGTTTTAAAGGGTAAAGGGACAGCCTGTGCGGCGGCTCCCCATGGCCTGCGCTCGGAGCAGCTGGGCTAGACCACCAGCAGCTCTGAGTTTACACTGTTCACCGCTTTCATGCCTGAGTTCATGAATATAAGCCAGCCGGGAGAATGGCAGTGGACCCCCCACAGCGATCAAAGGCATAAACATAAACACAAAACCAGCTACGTTTCCCACTTCTAGGAACAAATATCCATCATTTTCATCATCCCGCCATTATCCCTTATTCCCGGACTGTCTGTGAGGCTGAACGTCACCTACATTAGTATTTTCGGGTTTGTCCTGTATGATTAGATGGTTAAGATGTAAACAAAGCCGTTCAGAGTGATGTCAAACTGCAGAGTCACACGCATTAAGATCTGACTGGTGTTCCCACATATCGGATATTGGTTGGATTTCAGTACCGGGGTGGACGAAGAACACAAGCCATGCACCTGAGTTAAAGTAGAAATCCCCAAGGTAAACTCCTCCTCCAGTGTCAGTGTTAGTTCCTCCCTTTAGACCTCCACTGGAGTAACAGTACTAAAGTATGTACCTTCAAATGTACTTAAGTATGGAGAGTAACAGGAGCATGATTTATTATGGCTTTAATGTCCTATTATTATTTCTGGAACAAGACTCTTAATCAGCTCAGTGTAGGTGAAGAGACTCGAGTGTCTCTCAGTCCACCAGTCTTTAATAGAAGCTCATTAATTAGTCTGACACTGACGTCTATTACAATCATCATCAGCACAGAACACTGAAGGAGAACAGGTTCCATTAGCTAGAACCAAGCTCTGTCCAAAACAAGCTCCAAACAAAGTGACCGCTGTACCCTGATTGGAGGAAGCCCTTCGAGCTTCAAGTACAGCTCGGTTTGACCCGCCATCCCTCAAGATGCATGGAAGACCAGCATCCAGACTGTTCTCTGTACTGGAGCCCAGATGGTGGAATGAACTTCCACTGGCTGTCCGAAGAGCAGACTCTCTCTCGGTCTTCAAACGCAGACTACAGACCGTCTCCTTATTGAGCACTTAAGTGAGTAAATACTAATAGATGTGTATATTGAAATGCTGTATTTTGTGGGCGGAGTCAGGAGTATAAAACCAAAGCGTGTTGTAGTTTGTCTTTCAGTGGAAAACGAGACAGCTGTAGCTATAGCAGCACACACTGATGTGCATGTAAGAATAAGTGTACATGGTTTTGATAAGTGGTCTGGTGATATGTCGCCCCCTGCTGTTTGGAGTATGAGTTTGATAGCGTGCCTTATTTCACAGATTGCTCCTTTAAAATGTGATGCAACTAGTCTATTGTGTTGGCGGGTCAAAAACATGCTCACGTTATATTCCTGCCATATCGCCCACCCCAACTCTACACGTTGCCACATGGTTGACGGAGGAAAGCTAGCATCCTGTAACGCTAGGTGCCCCCAGCCTTCCGGAGTGCTGTGGATTTGTATGTATGCCTGCATGTATGTGTATTAGTATGTATGTGCAGGGATAGATATTGACCCTGAAGCGCTGGGCAGTGGGTGCCGCCTCCACCAAGAGTGACAAACATAGTGAATGTTTATGGGGGTTTCTCCAGTGTCAGACATCTAACATGTCATGGATATTGCAAGTGTATGTGCGATCGGGGGGATGGGTAGTAACCCCACCTGCATCTCCAAGTAGCTCGGAGAAGGAAAATGCTGACTCCAGCAGAGAGAGAGCGGGAGTGTGTGTATGTGTGGAAGCGTCGGGGTGAATGTGAGTTTACGGGCATGATTTGTGATTGTGTATGTGGGTGTATCTGCACTGACAGTAAAGGGAAGGCAGGAGACGGCTTGGGAGCGCCCACACATGCAAGCCCAGGTGAGACGCTGTGTCCGGCGTGGTGGTGTTGGCAGAGGCACTCTGGTGGGTACTTCTGCTGGCATATCCCGTGGAAGCTAAAAAATGCTGGACTGGTCGGTGGGATATGCGTGAGGGTCCCTGAAAACGTTTTTCTCTGCTTCACTATATTGCCAAAAGTATTCACCCCCCCCAATCCAAATCATTGAATTCAGGTGTTCCAATCACTTCTATGGCGACAGGTGTATAAAACCGAGCACCTAGACATGCAGACTGCTCCTACAGACATTAGTGAGAGAATGGGACGCTCTCAGGAGCTCAGTGAATTCCAGCGTGGTACTGTGATAGGATGCCACCTGTACAACAAGTCCAGTTGTGAAATTTCCTGTCTACTGAATATTCCACAGTCGACTGTTAGTGGGATTATGACAAAGTGGAAGTGATTGGTACCGACAGCAACTCAGCCATGAAGTGGTAGGACACGTACAATGACAGAGCGGGGTCAGCAGATGCATAGTGCACAGAGGTCCCCAACTTTCTGCAGAGTCAATCACTACAGACCTCCAAACTTCATGTGGTCTTCAGATCAGCTCAGGAACAGTGTGTAGAGAGCTTCATGGAATGGGTTTCCATGGCCGAGCAGCTGCATCCAAGCCTTACATCACCAAGCGCCATGCAAAGTGTCGAATGCTGTGGTGTAAAGCGCCGCCACTGGACTCTAGATCAGTGGAGACGTGTTCTCTGGAGTGACCAATCACGCTTCTCTGTCTGGCAATCCGATGGACGAGTCTGGGTTTGACGGTTGCCAGGAGAACGGTACTTGTCTGACTGCACTGTGCCGAGTGTAAAGTTTGGTGGAGGGGGGATTATGGTGTGGGGTTGGTGTTCAGGAGTTGGGCTCGGCCCCTTAGTTCCAGTGAGAGGAATTCTTAATGCTTCAGCAGACCAAGAGACTCTGGACAATCTCACGCTCCCAACATTGTGGGAACAGTTTGGGGACGGCCCCGTCCTGTTCCAACATGACTGCACACCAGTGCACAGAGCAAGGTCCATAAAGACATGGATGAGGGAGTTTGGTGTGGAGGAACTGGACTGGCCTGCACAGAGTCCTGACCTCAACCCGATAGAACACCTTTGGGATGAATTGGAGCGGAGACTGTGAGCCACGCCTTCTCGTCCAACATCAGTGTCTGACCTCACACATGTGCTTCTGGAAGAATGGTCAGAAATTCCCATAAACACATTCCTAAACCTTGTGGAAAGCCTTCCTAGAAGAGTTGAAGCTGTTCTAGCTGTAAAGAGTGGACCGACATCATATTACACCCTATTGATTAATAATGGGCTGTAGCTCAAGTTCATATGCGTGTGAAGGCAGACGAGCGAATACTTTTGGCTATATAGTATATCTTCTCATAGCTTCTGCTGCTTTGTGGCATGTGGGTGTATGTTAATGAGCTCTGTACTGATTGGCTGCCACTGATGGACTGTAATAATGTTTGCATTAGTTCAGTGTTTCCATAGTACATCAAAATGTGATTTACAGCAAGTACAGATAAAACAGAAGTGCAGGGAAAGAGAGTGAGGAAAAGAGCCCCAGTGTGCGGCATTAACGTGTGGTAGTTCATCATTCAGTGGCAGGCTGTACAGTGTAAAGGTCTTCTAGGCTGCAGGGGAATCTCTGTTCTTTTCCTGCACTAATCGATACAATCCTCTCTGCACTTCCACACTGGCAACGTTCAGCTGGATTCCTGCCACTCCGCACGGTAACTTGCCGTTTATTAGCTTCTAAATGTTTGATAAACGTTTGACATTTGGCTGTGAAACACTCCAGAATGCCTTATTGCTTTTTAACAGAGATGCTGCATGATGCTGGAGTTTGCATGCGGGTAGAGCGCGTGTAGGCTGGTTGGTATCAAATTTTGATTTCCACGTACATTAAATGGAGTGCTTGGTGGGAAAGCATGCCTTACCCTAAAAGACCCTAAAGGTTTGGTTTTTGAAGCTTTGGTTTTGCCTTGGAGCTACAAGTAGATAGCACATAGTGGAAGCTCATCCACTTGTTAGGACTTTGAGCCTAGCATTCTAGCGCTTTCCCTGTGATAAGAATGAGTGGGCTCTAACAAGGGTTGGTCATTTACATAACCCCAAAAGGAGGACATCGTAAAGGAGTGGGGCAGTTCTCGGGTACAATACAAGCACAGAATTAAAATCAGAACCGAACCTGTATAACATGTAAATGATGCTTTACTCACCTAACTGGGTGGAAAGGATGACATTCGTGAGTCAGACGGGAGCTTTCTAATTGACTAGCATTCAGAGGGCTGATAGGCGGTTAGTGTGGTTAGCCAGTAGGCGGGTCCTGATGTCACATGACCTTGGTAAACCAATGAAATGCAAGGCGTGTCTTTTGAGATGGACGTAAGCCAATGGCACACACAACATTCTAGTGAACATTTTAAATAGCTCATCCCGAAAAGAGGACTAATAGGCATCCATCCAGATGTTGCGCCGGATGGAGGACTGGACTGTCCGGCCTAAAACCAGACGTGTGGCCACCCTATCTCTAACACTAGTTAGCTAACCAAGCTAACATTAGCACCTACTGTCAAAAGCTAAATCGGGCCATTGTTGATACCCCAGGTATAGTCTATGGGTTCTACAAGGTGTTTCCTACTACGAACCCACAACTCCATGTTTCAGTTTCAGGCTTGCAGTCAGGGCTGATGAAAACAGCTGGCTAGCTAAGGCTATCTTTACCTTACATGCAAAAAAGATCAACATGAAAATATCTTTTTGGAAACATACAAAACCAATAGCGTAATGTAGCAATCGGCCAACAATAAGCCGCACTCAGCAGCTGTAAAAACAGTAGTACCTTCGTCCTATATAGTCTATATCCAGGATATCCATAAAGAGCTAGCTTGGCTTTTTGATGGTGGGTGCTAGTGTTAGCTAGGTTATGCTAGTCTGGTACTGGTTTAGCTGGTCACCCCATCAGTTTTGTGGTGGTTGACCAGCACAACAGCACCCAAAACACTGCATGTGCTGGTATTGGTGGTGATCACCTTATCAACAGCTTATCAGCGAGACATCTCCACATGCTTTGAGGCCTGTGAGATGATTCAGGCATGTAGTTAGCCCCATGCTTATTGGTCTGGTATAAGGCCCACTGTTGGCTTACTGAGGGTGGACCAGTAGCGGTAAACAGTCACCGCTGTGCCGACTTGATATATGCTCGCTCTCTGGTTACTCCTTAGCTACGTTAGCCTTGTATATCCAGTGTTAAGTCTAAAGGAAGAAGTGTTAAGCTCCGACACCACACGTGACTGGTCAGCTGTAGTTGGGGTAAGAGAGCAAACAGTGTATATTTAGTTCTCTCGTCTCGGTATTAAACTCGAGCCTCACTGACCCACAGGGAGTCATTACAACTCACACCCGACAACTGGAAATGAGAAACGGATGGACAGTGTCGTAACGAGAAGTGACTGTGTGCGCAAATATAGGCAAATAAATGCGTTACAGTAACACACATGGAGCGCGACCTTGAAAATGAACCCGCAGAGAGTCATTAGACAACTGCAAGCACAACAGCCTGAGTTCGCATTAGAACCAGAGGAGCCTATTTGGGTTTGATTCAGTGTCATGGGGAAACATATTAGCCGAAAGTGCTGAAGAGAGCAGGGCCCATTACTGTAGTCCATGAGGAGGAAGAGGGGAGAGGAGGAGGAGAGGAAAAGAGAAAGCATGCACGCTCTTAGAAGTACAAGTGATAAGAAACGTTTTTTTAGTGGAGCAGCGAATTTGAGTTGTGTGAGGGTGAAGAACCGTGTGGAAGTTTAAAGAACCTCCAGGCTAAAATCCTTTAGTTTGTGTTTGTACCCAGTTTTGAGGTGTCCAGTAACCTCCAGACTCGTTGGTCTAGGGGTGTAATTCTCACTTTAGGATTAGAATTAGAATTCAGAACCATTTGGCAATTGGTTCCTCACACAGAGGAATTTGTCGAGCGCATTTAACCCATCCGTGCAGTGAAACACCCACATACCCGGACACTGGCCTAGAGCTGTGGGCAGCCCTATCCACTGCACCCGGGGAGCAGTTGGCGGTTAGATGCCTTACTCAAGGGCGCTTCGGTCGTGTTGGTCCAGGGAATCGAACCAAAAGCCCTCCGGTCAGAAGTCCGGTTCCCTGACCTCCAGCCCATGACTGTCTTTTGGGTGCATGAGGTCCCAGGTTCAAATCCTGGATGAGCCTTGCTTGTTGGGGCTGGAGGTCTTTGATTCATTGCATGCAGCTTGAATATTCTCAGTGTTCCTGACGGTAGGGGTGGAGGTCAGCTTGTTCTACTGGACTTTCAGGATCGGACTCTGGATCAAACTGATCTGACGCCACTGTACGAACAGCCACAGCAGTGTGGGGGGCAGAACCTGTAGCAGGATGCCTCTCTGCCTCTCTGGGAGTTGACTAATCAGAACAGAGAGGGTCAGCTGACCAACGATAACAACTTTCCTACCACGTGTGTGATGTTTCTGAGAAGGTCGCTCTGCATGATCACGCCGTTCTGCATGACCACGCTGCACTGCATGACCACGCTGCACTGCATGACCACGCTGCACTGCATGACTGCTGGCTAACCGTAGCCCCCCCCCACAGCACTGCAAGACAGTAGTGGGTCGCTTCTTAGCTTTCGCGTTCAAGGAGAGCTGTCCTGGTGACCTCAGGAAGGCTGAGAAGAGCCTCAGGAGAGCCACGGTCACCCACGCCCCTAGTCCTCGCTCTGGGCTACATCCTTTCCCTTGGGGTGCTGCAGTGGAGAGCCTGAGCACTTCGTTCTCCTCCCATTTCGCAGCAGAACCCCTCGGGTGGGGTTGGGGTCAATCCTTGAGCCACTGGGGGCAGCGGCAGATAGCGGCAGTGCTCCCTCGGCCATTCTCGGCTTCCTACAGAGGAAGGGTGCTACTTGTGTGCACTGGAGCGCCAGCATCTGCCTGAAGCGTCGCTGGAGGGCCAGGGTGAATGCCGCCAGGTCGCCATGCTGGTCTTTGCAGTCAGTTGCGGTCACCCACGCCCCTAGTCCTCGCTCTGGGCTACATCCTTTCCCTTGTGGTGCTGCAGTGGAGAGACTTAGAACTTCGTTCTCCTCCCATTTTGCAGCAGAACCCCTCACAGCGGGTGGGGTTGGGGTCAATCCTTGAGCCATTGGGGGCAGTGGCAGATAGCAGCAGTGCTCCCTCGGCCGTTCTCACATTTACCAGGCATTGCGCTCAGCTGTCCTTTGTTTATGTGGAAAGGACGTTTGAAGCAAGTGAATTCAGTGCACACCACTCCTTTAAGCAGAGAGGAGACGGAGAGGAGGAGGAGAGGAGGAGGAGGAGAGGGTTAAAGGATGATGGGGCATGAGAGGGAGGTGTAGATCTCCATTAAAATGTATCAGAGGTTAAAAGCACAGACGTACAGTCTGAAAGTGTCATCTGGGAGGCTGGCTGAGTGCTCCGTGAGTGAATGTGTGGGTGAATAGAAGCTGCCAGGAAGAGCGTCCACTCTCCGGTCCAGTTCCGCAGCGCTGGACTGACCCGATTCGAGCATGTTCATCGTTACCGCATCAATAAAATACATTACTGTTCAGGATTCACCACTTCCTCCTAAACCTGGAACCAGCGGCTGTCCTCACTCATTACCATGGTCCCAGCTGAACATTCAGCAGCGTCCACTACCGCCCCGTCCTCTCCCCTCCTCTCCTCTCCCGTCCCCTCCTCTCCTCTCCCGTCCTCTCTAACGGCCTCTATTCTCAAGTGTAGCTGATAATAGCGGAAATCTAATCAGTACTGGAGCATTAGGCTGGACCAGACCGGAGAACAGCAGCTCTAATGGACTCTCTTTCTCTCTCTTGCTCTGTCTCTCTCATCCTTCTCTCTCTCTCTCCTTTATCTTACTATCTCTCTCACTTTTCTTCCTCTAATCTGTCTTGCCTTTCTTATCTCTCTACTCTTTCTTTCTCTCTCTTGCTCTTTTTTCTTTCTCCCTGTCCTCTTCTTTCTCTATATCCCTCTTTCACTTATTCTCTCTCTTATTCTCTTTCTCTCTCACTCTGTCTCTCATCCTTATCTCTCTTTCTTTCTCTCTCACTTCATCTTCCTACCTTACTCTCCTTTTTCACTGTCTCACCTTTCTTTTTAATCTCTCTACTTTCTTTTTCTTTCTCTCCTGCTCTTTGTCTTTCTCTTACTTTACCTCCCCCGTCTCTCTCTCTTTCTGCTTTTGCTTTATCTCTCTTTCCTCCATATGTCTATCTCTTTTCTTTTTCTTCTTTCTTTTACTATCACTCTCTCTTGTCTTTCGCTGTTGTTTCTTTTTATCTTTCTATTCTTTCTCTCTCGCTCTTTGTCTTTCTTCCTCTCTTCAATTTCCCTCTTTTTCATTTTCGCTCTCCCTCTCTCTCTCTTCCTGCCCTAAATGGATTTCTCTCTCCTCTTGATCTCTCTTTCCCTTTCCTCTTTGTCTCTCTGTTTCAATCTCTCTCTCTTTTCTTTCTCTTTTTATTCTTTCACTTTCTCCTTTCTTTTCTTTACCTGTCTTTCCCCCTTCTCTCGCTTACTCTCATCTTCTGTCTCTCTCCCTTTCTCTCTCTTTGCCCCTCTCTTTCTCTCTTTCGCTCCCTCTGTTTCTTGTTTCTTCTTTTCCTTATGTTTTTCCTCTCTCTCTCTCTCTCTCTCTCTCTCTCTCTCTTTCTCTCAGGTCTGTTGTGTTTTATTGATATGACTAATTTACATTTCTATTATCGCAGCATTGAAACAGTAACTTACACAGAGCCACCCCATCCCTCTATCTCTCTCCTTCTCTGTCTTCTCTCTCTCTGGCTTCACTGGTAATGAAAGAAATTATAATAGTACAGCGCGTATGTTCAGCTACAGTGCGTATGTTCAGTTACAGCGTGTATGTTCAGCTACAGTGTGTATGTTCAGCTACAGCATGTATGTTCAGGTACAGTGCATATGTTCAGTTACAGCGCGTATGTTCAGGTACAGTGCATATGTTCAGTTACAGC
>JAVGWN010002424.1:0-11141 GCA_034552555.1 Semaprochilodus insignis
CTGTTTCAGTCACAGGTGACTCATTTTTTGGACCGGTGAGCTTATATTACATGCACCCAATACAGGCATACTGGGGACTAGCTTAAAACCAAAATGTGAACTGTCTGGTGGGCCCTGAGGACCAGCTTGGAAAACACTGCTGTAGTCAAGATAGTTACATTATTACCATAGTGGGCACGAAGGGAAAGGCGTGATCAAGCACATCCAAAAATATCTGACTGTAGCAAAACTGCAAAGGGTTCCATGGCCTTGGAGAGGGTATTCTGCTAACGCAGGCTCCAAGAAGTGTCACAAAGCCCCGAACAGGGCTGGGGGGGCCCCAGAGAACTCAAAGAGAAACTGAAAGATCAATTTTCATCAGAGCTACAACAAGGCTGCACTCCAGCCAGTGATCGATAAGGCACTGATTAGCGTTCCATAGTGATATTAACAGGACCACGGACTTAAACGATTCCTTAACCGCACCAAGCAAAGGCCTTGAGCTTTGCCAAATCAATCAGGTGACGTTTTAGAATATATATATATATATATATATGCTTTTGACCGGGCAAGAGGAAAAGTGCGCAATGTATAAACTTGCCCACGCTCATTAGGAAATCCACCTCACGCTGATCCAGCTGCTCCATTTCACTCCAGCAAAAGGGCAAAGCTATCGTGTCAGAAATGCTGCCTAGTTTTATTATGATACGCAGCTGCATAGGGCTTATTCCTTTAAAGACGTAGCAACCCAGCATGAACTACTATGAACTACTATGCTGGTACTGTGCAAAAGTAAGAGTCCACAATGAATTCCCAGCCAAAACTGCTAATAAGTACAAGTTCATCCACTTAAGACAATCCACTTAAACAAGAAAGGAGAAAGCCAACTAAAATTGGAGGTAATACACAAGCTTCCAAAACCGAAGCTTAAAATTGAGCCGAAAATGCAGAGAAAACAGGCCTCCTAACAACCGCGCAAGACCGGATGGACAACCAACTGTCACCATCAGATAAACAGCACTTACAGCTTTCATCTTTGAGAGTAGCTTCAGATCAAAAAGAATCCTTCCACTCCGAAAAGACTCAGCACTATGTGTCTAAAAGGATAGGTAGCTGTCAAGAAGCCCTCACTAGGTAAGGGAAATAGGATAGTTCCAGTCGTTACAGACCCAGCCTTGTGAGTGGAAGGTCACCAGTTTGATTCCCTTAACCAAAAGGACATGACTGGAGTGCCCTTGAGCAAGGCACCTCACCCCCGACTGCTCCATAGGGTAGAATGGATAGGGTTGCCCAGCGATACCAGGCAAGTGTGCTCACTCCCCCCTAGTGCACAGGTGGGTTCAATGGGGATCATAAAATCCTGTGTGTGTAAGCACATTTGGTCAACGTGAGCTGGAAGTTAGGGAACCAGCCTTGTTACTCGGTTTGATTCCCTGAGGTTGTCGGTTTGATTCCCTGAGCCCGAAAGGACATGACTGGAATGCCTTTGAGCAAGGCACTGAACCCCCAACTGCTCCCCAAGGTGCTGTGGATAGGGCTGCCCGGATCCACACCCCTCCGGGCAAGTGTGCTCACTGCCCCCTTGTGTGTGTGTTCACTAGTGTGTGTGCACGTGGGTGTTTCACTGCACAGATTAAACAAGTTAAATGGGGAACACAAATTCTTCCTTGTGCAAGAACAATTGGTCAATGTGGGATGGAGTTTAGGGAACCAGCCTTGTGACTGGAAGGTCGTTAGTTTGATTCCCTGATCCAACAAGCCATGACTGAAGTGACCTTGAGCAAGACACCTAACTCCCAACTGCTCCCCTTGGGTATCGTGGATAGGGCTGCCTACCGCTCCGGGCAAGTGTGCTCACTGCCACCTAGTGCATTCATTAGAGTGTGTGCATGTGGGTGTTTCATTGCACAGGTGGGTTCAATGGGGTGCACAAAATCTTCTGCGTGCAAGCACAGTTGGTCAATGTGGCCTGGAGATTAGAGAACCAGCCTTGTGACTGGAAGGTCACCGGTTTGAGTCCCCAAGCCAAAAGGACATGACTAAAGCAAGGCACCAAACGCCTTAAGCAATGCACCTAACACCCAGCTGCTCCCCAGGGCGTCATTGATAGGGCTGCCCACCTCTCTGGGCAAGTGTGCTCACTGCCCTTTAGTGTATTCACTAGAGTGTGTGCATGTTGGTGTTTTACTGCATGGATGGGTTAAATGGAGAGTGCAGATTCTTCTGTGTGCAAGCACAATTGGTCAATGGCTCTAAACCCTAAATTCTAAATGATAGACTGGTGCTCTCAGAACAATGGACTGAACATCCCAGAGTCCAGACTTCAACATCACTGAATGTGTTTGGGAAGGTGCAAACCAGATAATGCAACCAACCAAGACTGACCTTTGAGGGTGATGAAATCTACCTGAAGAGAACGTACAGCAAGGGCCAACTTTGACACGAAATGAACCAGTCAAACTGGTAATTCATTGACCTTTGCACGGTAATGTTTCATTATTATCATCATTGATGAATTTATCATTTGTCTTTTGGGCTTCTGCCGTGAAAAATGGTTTATGATCATTCAGTCAGCAGCTAAATGAAATAAATAAACTGGAAACAAAACAACAGGAAAGTGGGGTTTGGAGGACTAAGCAGGCTGTTGATTGAGATGGGGGGATAATAGGAGGTGTGTGTGTGTGTGTGTGTGTGTGTGTGTGTGTGTGTGTGTGAGTGTGAGTGTGAGTGTGAGTGATGGTGGGCTGGGGGGAGGGTGGGTGTAACTGGTTAGTGTCACTGAGAGTGTGAACGAGCTGCAGGATCGGTGCCAGCTTTAGCCTTGAGCTCATTATAATTCAGACTGGGCCGGCAAACGCTGAGCCGAGCTTGAGGGGCGCGGGGCCACTCTCCTGCGGGACTCTGTGTAATCTTCTGTCACACCAGCTGGGTCCATATTGATGAGAATATTAGACCTGCGCAGACAGAGCTCCTCTCCGGCGTGTTCAATTAAACAGCACCAGCTACTAACAGGGGCATTGCTTGTTGCTTGTTTGTACGGATGAAGAGGAGGTTGGCTCTGGGTTTACCAATTTGAGTTTTGGGCTTATGATTCACTTAGTAAAGGTTTGTTACTCATTGGGTCCTGGGAATTACTGGGCAACTACTATGGATCTAATACGTAAGGTCCATGTACTTATGAGAGAGGATTTGTCTAGACTTGTAAAGGGGTTATGATTTGAAAACTGCATCATAAAGCAAGTGCATTACGTGTCTTGATATCAAATATGAGGAGGGAAAATATGCAACAATCTGCAGCCAATGGATAAAACGAGGCAATTTTGCGCCTGTGAAAAGGACGCCAAAGCCCCAAACGCAAGGGCAAACAGGCGTCAGGGGGGTAGAGCAATCTACATAAGGAAACAATAGGAAGAAAAGAGAGAACTCCCTTGATACCAATCATTACGGTGTCTACGACCCTTCTTACAACCACACTGACATACACAAGCGCACTCAGAGCCTCCCTCTTTTCCTCCCTCTACCCCGTCACTTGCTTCCCTGGGCAACGGGCGAAGCTGCTGGCCCCGCCGGCGCTCCCGAGGGACCCGCGCGAGTCGGGACCTTCCGGATTGATTGGAATAAACATTGGTGTTGACTCGCTCGGCTCTTCAAAGAAGATGAAACAACTGCCCTCACTCACACCTGTTCTCCAGCCGTGACGCACGTGCTCACCCCGTGCTACCGTCATCCACTGAACCGCCCCTATCCCTCCCTCCCTCCCTCCCTCACCAGCAAGTGCGAAAGAGCAGCGTTATAAAAATAATGGCGGAAAACCAAAGCGGATGATAAATATAATATCATAAAGCTGCTGCAACGTGGTGCGCATATATGTGCGTGTGTCTGTGCGAGACGTGTGTGTTTTGCGAAGTGCTATGGTGGGGGTGCAACGAAGGACACTGGTGGAGGTGGGGGTAAGACTAGGGGAAAAGGGTGGTCTAAAGAAGGGGCGCAAGAATGTGTGTGTATATGTGTATATATATATATATACATATATATATATGTATAAACAATCCAAGCAGCCTTCCTGGCGACTACATAAGAATTTATTCATAACAGCGAATAAATAAATAAATGAATAAATAAATAATATTAATAAAAATACAGCCCGTAGCCTAGTGCTAGCTTTCTCTCTCTCGTCTGTTTGTCTTGCTATGTTTATATTAATAAGGCTCATATCGGAAAGTCAGACAGAAGCTGATGGGCAGATGAGCGGGCAGGGAAAAGAGAAGGATGGGAGATTTTTCGGAATTACAGCCGGGATCGCTCCCTTTCCCTTTTCCTCATTTCTCCCTTTCTCCCTCGCCCCCTCCCTCGTTCCACGACAAATAGGTCCCAGAGGGAGGACTTTTGGATGGATTGGATGAATATTTCTCCTCTCTCTCTCCCTCTCTATGTCTCGCCACTCCTCTTTTTTTTTTTTCCTTGAGCGGAGCGAGAACATGGCGTCGGGGAATCAATTAATTTTAGGGTGTGGGCAGTGTTGTGTTTTTTAGTACCTGCCACGATGCTGGCCAGCTGCTGTGTCCGGGTGATGGGCTGGACGCTGCGTGCCCGTTCGATGGCCGCCGCGATTTTGCCGGCGCGCCGCTCCTCCCCGTACGCGGCCAGTATGGACGCAAGCGCCCGCTGATCCAAGGCGTTGACGGCGTCAGCCGCGCGGGGCATGCCGGGGTACCTACGCACAAAGAGGAGCCCAATTAAGCCCACTGACGTCACGGGCTCCTCGCCGACAGGAGCCAAAGGCTGACAGCCTCTTAGACACACGGTGAAAGAAAGGAAGAGAGAGGAGAGGGGAAAAAAAAAAAAAGCCCTCCCTCCCTCGCTCCCTCCTCCTCTCTTCCTCCCCTTCCCACTCTGGGAGATGTGGGCTCGGGATCTATAAAAAGAGCGTATGTGAGAGAAGGAGAGAGAGAGATAGAGATAGAGAGATAGAGCGCAAATATATACATCTCAAACCCAAAACGTCTAAAATAAACCTCCGCTTCATTCGCCTTTGAGCTTTAAATGGTAGCGCTACGCGTTATGGCACCTACAGCTCTGAAACGGAGGAAGAGAAACAGAAAGAGAAAGAGAGAGAGAGAGAAAGAGAGAGAAAGACACACAGAGACAGAGAGAAACATACATTTTCATGCAAGCGCTAAATTAAAGCTGTTAAGTGTTAAAAACAATTAGCGAAGTTTTGCACCTATTGTGTCAAACTTGAGTGCCTTGCAGGTGCCTCCCTTTTCCACAACATTCATTATTATTTATCATTAAGATATGAACATATTAGGCATAACTGAAGGATTACAGCATTTTAATCAGAAAAGCATCAGCTACAGTACTGCGCAAAAGTTTTAGGCACCAGGGAACATAAGAACGACTGTTTAATTGGACAGGAATTATCCATCTGCTCTGTTAACTGCACCGATCCGATGTTAGGATCGGATATCAGATAACAAAGTTAGCTGAATGAGGTATTTATCGAAGTGAAGTAAAGTTTATGTCGGTCCTGATGCCTTAAGTCTCTCCAACATGGTGAAGTATAGAGTTCACTAATTCAACAATGGTATCATGTCAGTATCAGGTATCGACCCATATGCAAAGTTTATGTATCTGTGCTGGTATCGGAACTGGAAAAGTGGGATCGGTGCATCCCTACTGATAACATTAATATTAGTATAAGCACTAATAAAATTAATACAATTACAAGTGACTTTATCGAGTTCAATATCAACCTTGTCCAGCGATAAACAAGTATCTCCAAAAAGGCAACTTTACAGGAGAGGGCAAAAACCTGATTTAATTTTAAAGTAAGTCAATGGAACCAGACTTTTTCCCAAGCAAGTTTAAGCCATTTCTGTTGGTCCATTCATCATGAAATCGTTGACACAGTGTAAACAGCAGCTCATGTGTTCAAATGACTCACAAAAGTAAAAATCGACCAAAATTGGAGATGCCTGTTTTTCACTGGACAATAACGATATACCCAATCAACAATTTCCAAACCTCTTCTAACAGCAGACCAGCATTAAACGTGTGGTATGACTAATGGCTCATCATTATGTTACATCACATTTGTTGGTTTATCTATGCAATGGTTAGAGGCGTCCAGAAGACATCTGGAACCAAACCTCGTTCTTCAAACTGGCTGAGAAGATATTGACAATTTTTTTTTTCAAACTTCAGAAGATCTTTTTGCTTTTTAATGCATTTATGTTTTTATTTATATTCGTTCTAATGATATACAGGGGTTGGACAATGAAACTGAAACACCTGTCATTTTAGTGTGGGAGGTTTCATGGCTAAATTGGACCAGCCTGGTGGCCAATCTTCATTAATTGCACATTGCACCAGTAAGAGCAGAGTGTGAAGGTTCAATTAGCAGGTAAGAGCACAGTTTTACAGTTTTGCTCAAAATATTGCAATGCACACAACATTATGGGGGACATACCAGAGTTCAAAAGAGGACAAATTGTTGGTGCACGTCTTGCTGGCGCATCTGTGACCAAGACAGCAAGTCTTTGTGATGTATCAAGAGCCACGGTATCCAGGGTAATGTCAGCATACCACCAAGAAGGACGTTTTCCTCCACCAGCATCACGTAGTGACCTGGCCACTATCCTGCAAGAAGAATGGCTTAAAATCCCTCTGACCACTGTGCAGGACTTGTATATGTCATTCCCAAGACGAACTGACGCTGTATTGGCCGCAAAAGGAGGAGGAGGCCCTACACCATACTAATAAATGATTGTGGTCTAAAACCAGGTGTTTCAGTTTCATTGTCCAACCCCTGTATATACACTGTATATATAGTGTTACAAGCACTTATTGCTAGGAGATGGTTACAAACAATATCTGTAGTTGCCCAGAGAAGACTTCATAGAACTTATTCAGCGCCACTGTTGATGTTTAAGCCGCTCTAGTCTCAATTTTGCACATATTGACAAGTTCAACCAAGAGCAAAGTCCAGGTACACCAGGTAGGGTAAGAGTAACTAGTATTGGCAGATAACTATTTAAAAATGACTGGATTTGCAACTCCAAAGAAACCCTGGAACGCTAATCCAGGTATATATAGTCCCAGTTCCTACACTTTTATGCATCAGCATCCATGTACAGAAAAAAATACCAGATATCAGCATTGCCCCACAGTTCCCATATCCCCACATCCCTATATGTATCAACACTTACCCTCACCCGTTCACGCGTTACATTCACTCCCCATATTATTTCATCATATAACTCAGGAGAACGTCAGTCAAACAATGCCTTCCAGTGATGTTCGCAGGAAGCCTTGAGCTGTAGGCACCGCCATGCCCTCCCCTTCTGACGAACCGCATCGTGATCGCTCTTTCATTGCTGCACAAGGAAGTTCGCAGCATCACCGTTTCGTCAATTTACGTGGGCACAACAAAGAAAGCACTCCTCAGACGTGGACAAACCATGCTTTCTTCTCCTTCAAGGTCAGCGAGAGCTGGCTAAGAGTGCTGGGGTGGGGGAAAAACAGTGGTTTAGCTGCATTTGCTAGCACTGGGTGACGGGAAGACAAGGATCAGCATTTCCCGGCTCTGTGGGCTGGTCTTCATTCGACCTGTTCAGAACTGCTTAACTTCTCTCGTTTCTCTCTCTTTCTTTCACCACACCATCTCGCCCCCAGAATACTTCTGGAGACAGTCATGGTGGGTGGGTTATCCAGTTCATTAAAACACCGTGCGCAAAAAAAAAAAAAAACTTCTCACTGAATTTCTTATTGAAGGTAGAGAGGAACCTCCATCCTTTTTTCAAAATAACAAGGGGAACATTAAAAGAGTGCGTAATGAGGGGGGCTTGTTAGATGAACAGATATTAATTATAGCAGGTAAAAGAAGCTGCCGCGGGGGACACCTTTGTTTACAGGTAAACAAAGCAAACGGCTGGTATTAGAGCTGGCAAACAGAGCCCTGTTTTTCTTTGTGGTTTTTAGTTTTAGCTTTAACAGTCCGTGCCAGCCGTGCACCCAACAGTTAACTGCTGTGTGCGGTGCCTACCATAGTTGATAAGACAGTGAACTTGCTATCTATGCATCTGCAAGCACATCTGCATTCATCAGTGTTAAACGGTGGCAGCCAAAAGTCTGGATACACTTGAATGACTGAATGTCAAAGACGAACAGATGACCTCAAGCTTTAGGCTTAAATGCTAGCAACCTGTAAACAGACAGCGGCTCAAAAGCTTGGAGGTGCTTCCCATAGCCATATGCACACTGATCCAGTGATGTTGTGTTGACACATTTTACTGCACAGTTCCTGGTTATTGCTGAACATTTTACGTTTACATTTACTGTATTTGGCCGACACTCTTATCCAGAGCAACTTACAATTAAACTTTTTCTTATTCTTGGATAAGCTGATCAGGAAGGCAGGTTCTGTTCTGGGCCGTGCACTGGACCCGGTGGAGGTAGTTGGGGAGAGGAGGACGTTGGCCAAGCTGGCATCCATAATGGAGAACACCTCTCACCCACTACAAGAGACGGTTGCTGCACTGGCCAGCACCTTCAGTGACAGGCTCCTCCACCTGCGGTGTGTTAAAGAGAGATACCGCAGCTCTTTTCTCCCTACTGCTGTTAGGCTCTACAACCGGCACCTCCCCAAGCAGAGCATCAGACCCTCACTACTGTAGTACACTATATGGACCATTTCTATCTATATATTCAATGTGACTTAATTATTGAGCAATATTTGCTGCTGCACCTCATCACCTGTACATCACCTGTATTCATCCAGTACTGCCCAGGTACCGGATCAAACTGGAGTCTACACTGTGGGAGGCAGTGTTACCCACTACACTATACCAACCGATAAGAAACAAAATGTGATCTGTGCAAATGTTATGGCAAATGTTCTTGTCCCAAAATGTTCAACTCCATCCACCCATCCATCTTCATATACTGCTTAATCCAGCCTTGGAATAGGCATAAGCAGAGAAGCCCGGACAGCTCTGTCCCCTGCAACTTCCTCCAGCTCGTTCTGGGGTGATCCCTAGCCATTCCCAGCCCAGATTTAAGATACAGTCCCTCCAGTGGGTCCTGGGACGACCTCTGGGTCTCTTCCCAGTTGGCTGTGCCCGGTAAGCCTCCAACAGGAGGTGTCTAGGGGGTATTCTAATCAGATGCCCAAACCACCTCAATTGGCTCCTTTCATTGCGGAGGGGTAGCTGCTCTGCTTTGAGCTTCTCCCGGATGACAGAACCCCTCACCCTACCAAGGCTCGCCAGCCTACAATGACAGCTCAGTTCCGCCACTTGTATCTGTGATCTCATTCCTTCAGTCATTACCCAAATCTCATGACCATAGGTGAGGGTAGGGGTGTAGATCGGACAGTAAACAGAGAGTTTTGCCTTACAGCTCAACTCCCTCTTCACCACTACTGTCCGGTACAGTCAACGCATAAATGCTGTCACCTTCCCCTGCATGCAGCTGATCTAACGATCCCTCTTCCCATCACTCGTGAACAAGACCCCGAGATACTTAACCTACTCCACCTGGGGCACATCCTCTCCCCTTATCCGAAGGGGCCATGCATCCATGCACTTGGTGGTGCTGATCTGCATACCAGTCATTTTACACTCAGCTGCAAACCATTCCAGTGCACGCTGGAGGCCTCCATGCAAAGTAGCCAAAAGAACAACACCATCCCGACCTCAGCAAAACCCTTGACACCCTGTCCAAGGATATTACCAACAGCAGTGGAGATAAGGCACACCCTTGGTGGAGTCCAACGGCCACATTTAACACAGAGTATACGGACACATCTCTCACTCCAGGAGAACAAAGACCAAATGGCCCGTAGTAGTGGCCCCGGCACCTCATACTCACAGAGGACCTCCCACAAAATATCTCAGGGAACATGGTGATGAGCTTTCTCCAAGTCCATAAAAGACAGGGGACTTCAGGAATAACGTATTCACTGTGTGTTTAACAATGAACAACTATTACATGGCATACGCGTAAGACATTTTTAGTTTTATTCAACAAATAGTAAAAGTAGTGCTGCATCGATATCAGTACCGTATAAATATCAGCTCCAATACTGACACTTAAATGCAATATCGAATCGGCAATGGGAAAGCAACATGAAGCAATTTCTGATGCGCTGACACATGCATGAGTGCTAGTAGACAGAGCGTAACAACACGTCTGTGGGGGATGATAAGCAGCAGTAAAATGCTCATAGCTAAATCTGTAATGGCAGATGTTTGTGAGAATAACAATTTCTTGCTGCTCCACAATTACAAATATGAATTCTACCAAGCAAAGAAGAAACACGATATAAACAGACCCAGGAACACCGCCATCTTCTCTGGGCCCAAGCTCATTTAAGAAGACTGGGGCTGAAGTGGAAAAGTGTCCTGGATGTTATGTTCTCCAGGATAAAGAAGAGGGGGACCATCCTGCTCGTTATCAGCGCATATTTCAAAGCCAGCTTCCGTGACGGTATGGAGATGCCTTAGCGTACATGGCATGTGTGACTTGGCACCATAAATACTAAACACTATATAAACAGGTTTTAGAGCAACATATGCTTTACTCCTGACGACGTCTTTTTCAGGGAAGGTCTTACTTATTTCAGAATGACAATGCCAAACCACATTCTCCACTACAACAACATGGCTCTGTAGTAAGAGAGTCCAGGTGCTAAAACCTGCCTGCGGTCCAGACCGGACACTCATTTAAAACATTTGGTGCATTATGCAGGAAAATACAACAAAGGAGATCCCAAACTGCTGAACTGCTGAAATCCTACATTAAGCAACAAAGTGAAAACATTTCAGTGTTTGGTCTCCTCAGTTTATGAGCAATTACAGAATGTAGTTCAAGGTGATGAACACACTGGTCAACATATACGTGACCCAAGTTTTATGAATTTAAAATGGGGCATATGTTTCACACAACAACCAAGGTTTCAGTTTCAACATTTGATATGTTGTCTATTCTACTGTTATCAGTTAATTGCAAATGCTTTGCACCCCATTTCAGTTTTAATTTTAATTCATTCATTTATATTTTGCACAAATTTTGCACAAAACGAGGTCATATATTAAAAATACTGCCTGTGTGTGTCCAACCAAATATTTATTATATTACTGAAAACAAAGTTTCCAAAC
>JAVGWN010002425.1:0-11140 GCA_034552555.1 Semaprochilodus insignis
GCATCATGCAGTTTATTCAAGAAAACCCAACACAAGTAACCAAAACAGGTGTGACAGGCACATTCACAGCACAGTTCCATTTGAATTCAGCTTCAATACAAAGCTAGTTAATGTAATTCATACCCTGATTTCCCCACGCTAAAAGCGAAATGCCACTCCATTAAGTGTTGATCCGCAACCAGGCCTGTGCTGAGGCACTGCATTGTTTCCAACACTGTTTCTTTGGCGTGACAAACCGGTCACACCACGCCGCATTTGAGCTATGAGGACTTATAATGCAGGGAGGCCATTACTGTCTCCCAGCACGTTTTAATGGAGCTGAATACTTTTCCTCAGGCCGTAGCACACGAGGAAAGGGCTGCAGCAGCATCCCGTCTCATGCTAATGCACTAGGAAATGCGTTCCTTCCCCTGGAAAAACACAGCCTACATAATTTACCGCTCTCTGCAAGGCAAGCTTATGCAATAATGATGCTTCTCTTGTTTATTAAAAGCATTGCCTTTAATATTCTGCCACCAAAAGATGGAGAAGAAAGCACGAGGGGCAAGAGAGTGCCGGGCCCATGTGTCTAAATGGAGCGTTTAAACAATTTTGCTTATGCATCTGTTGTCAGTCAAATGGGCTGTTACAGAGAAAAGGCTTTCAGGAAATTCCCCTTAGCATGAGGAGAGACCTCCAGCGGGCTGCCATCCGGCCCTCAGACGGCACTGTTTACTCACAGCGGAGATAAAGAACATTAATATGCTCTCCGAGCAGCTGAGTGTTTATTATTATTATATTGGACAGGCTTTATTTTTGAACGGTGATGAAGGATCTCTCTCTCTGTCTCTTGCGCTCTCTCTCTCTCTCTCTCTCTCTCTCTCTCTCTCTTTTTTTCTGACATCTATTTAATGGTGACTCGCCATCTCAAGGCCATGTGGAAGTGTTTGTGTACACACTGCCAATCAAAGGTTTGGGGACACATGGCTTTCCTTTTTTTTTTTTTTTTTTTGCCCTTGAGGTAAATTTTGTTCATGTAAGTAAGCTAGTAGTGACTTCAGGCTCCTGCAGATGATGGGGCTATACATACCTGTAGGGTGTGAGTGACGTGATTCATAGCTTGAGAGTAGGTGGTACAGTGCGGCAAATGTCTCGTTCCATGTGTGGAAAATGGCTCCAAAGCAGATGTTGATGATTGGCTAAAAGGAGTGATTGCATTTGGGTGTGCCAAAGGTCATAGTGTGAAGGAAGTAGCTGAATCTGCAGGTGAATGGAAGTGTATGGTCATACGGGTCTACCAGCAGTGGCTAAAATCCCAGTCTACAGGAAATTAGCAAGTCAGAATTGTGCCAGGGAAGGCATCCACCAAATCTGGCCCAACTGTGCAATTCTTTGATGCAGAAGTGGCTGAACATTGATGTGGCCTACATTCAGAAACTTCAGTTCATGCCAAATTCAGTCCTTGTGGAGGTATTACATGCTATTAGGTATGTTTCAGCCACAGAGGACTGATTTTTTTCTTTTGCCTGCTGAGCTTATTTTATGTATATTTCATTGGTAATTTATATTTTGAGTTGATTTAATCATTTTCATGTGGAACGCGTGTCGACGTTTGGATCAAATGAAGTCCGTATTTATAGTGTGAGGAAAAATAAATAGATAAACATCTACCCATTTAGTAATTCTTAACAATTCATAACAACAGTCATGACCTGCTATCTCATAATAATAAAATTTTGGTGTATTATCTCAGGTTGACTTGATAACTTATAATAATGAGATCTAATCATATGGAGAATGTATCTCATAATTTTGGCTCAGTATCTCATAATAATAACTTTCTGTATCATAATTATACCTTGCTATCAGTATCTCATCATTATCTTAGGATTTCGTAATTATGATGTGACAATGAGAGTTTGTACCATGACATATAATCTCACACTTATGACTATGATTGTCTCATAATTACAATTTAGTATCTCAATATCATGCTATTTCTGCATCTGCCATTTCATAATAATCAGATCATGTCTAATCATGGTGTAGTATCTTTTTATTATTAGCTTAATATCCTATACCTCGTACCTTCATAATAATGAGATCCAGTTATATGGAGAACGTATCTCATCATTTTGACTCTGTATTCCATAAAACGACTTTCTATATCTGCTATACCTTGTTGTCTCATAATTATGACATCATATCTCACAATGAGACACTTTGTCCTGACATATAATCTCTTATATCCATAAATGTTTCATAATTACAATTTAGAATCTCATTATCATGCTACTTCATAATAATCAGTTCCTGTCTCATAATTATGATGTAGTATATCAGTGTTATGACTTAATATCTTATAATAATGAGATCTAATCATATGAAAAGACTTACTCCATATGTTCACTTTGACAATCGTAATTGACTCATAGTCATCATTAGTTGATGTCATATTTATAGTTAGTTATAGTTAGTATCATAAATATGCATTGCTATCAGCATCTCATATTTAGAATTTTATACTAATGACTAGGCATCTCATAGCCATTAATTTGAGATACTGAATTCTAAATATGACATACTTGCAAGAAACCTTCTAATGGATAATGCCTAGCAATTTGAAATGTATATTTGTACTATTTACATATCAATTTTGAATTTTTTTTTTGCTATCATTATTTACTTTTATTTTTACTAGTAGATCAAAAATTAATGCGATCTGAATATATTTTAAGTAGCATGTGCATAGAACTGTATTTGTTCCCTTAAGGAAAAGAGAATTTTTTCAATTCAATGTCTTACAAATCAAGTGATGTATTTATTGAATGTTTCAATAAATAATTATGTGTAATTATTATAAGAGTGTTTCTGTACTGAATATGTGAAGTGTATGTATAACGAGGAAATGGCAGATCCCTTTGTTTTTCCAAACTACCTAATGAATCACAGTGAGCTGGAGTACTACCTACACTGGCACAAGGCAAAGTCCCAGAGCAAAACACATGCATTATACAGTGTCTATGGAAAATTAAAATTTTTAGAATTTTTAGTGTTTTTCTAACTGGATCAATCAAGTTTTAATACACCTCTGTGAAACCACTATAGTTAGAAAAGCCATACTGCACCGCATTATCCAAGAATTCTAAATCATTAGTCTTTTTAATGAAGGTACGCATACCGGCATGGAGGTGCAGCAACTCCAGGCACTGTTCCATTTCTCAGCATGTGTTTTGTCATTACTATGTTCCATTAAAGTCATTTGAACACCACAGAAAGCCACTGTAGACACGTGGCTTAAAATTTACACCAACAAAGGCAGTCGGTCTTTTAACCAGACAAATGCTGGTGGTTTGTTACCTCAGTTAAGCTCAAAACCCAATCACTTATGGTTTATTTCAGCATAATTCTATGAACAGAGTGTAAAAATGAACCTGATCTTGACGGTTATTGGGGCCATTTCTATGTAGCATAATAGACCCTGTACTGTGTCTGCTGTGTAATACTATGTGACTCTGCATGGGGTGATGTGTCTGTAAGTTAAACTGTTCCTGACTAATAAAGCCTAGAAAGTGCTTTTCAAACTAGTCCTCAGGGACCCCCAGACACATTTCTGCTGTATCGTTATCTGTTGCCAGTTCACTTGGAGCAAAAATCTGGACCATATGGGGGTCCCTGAGGACTGGTTTGAGAGACATTCGCTTAAAACGTTGCCATTTCAGACCATTTTTGGGTCTGAAGACTTCCAATGTGCTTTTTACCACAGTATGGAAATGCTGAATCATTATTTAGGCTAAATCTGCTCTTCAGACAGAGTAACAGCTTTGATGAACATGAAGTTCATCATAAAACTGAAGTAATGCTATTGGAAAGGAAGATAAAGGTTACCAGGAACAATAAATTTAGACTGATATGGACAATATTTATTGAGCTACACATATAGAAGTAGTGTCTCTCAGTATGGCATTGGGCCGCCATGTTTGCTAATGCAACATACCAGACGTCTCGGCATGGAGTTGTAGAGGTTCCTAATGGTGTCCTGTGATAATCCATCCCATGCAGCTTGAATATTCTCACACAGTTCCTGCAGATTTTGCGGTAGGAGTGGAGGTGGAGTGACGCCAGACCTTCTGGACGTTCAAACCGTTCATCTTGGCACTGACCACGGTGCCTCCACACATGGATTCGTTGGTTGTCTCCACCAAGAAGAAAGAAGGACTCGTCACTGAAGATGACCCGCTGCCATTCTGAGTCACTCCATGACAATCTGGCACGACACCATTGCAGTCTTTTGCAACATTGACGTGGTGTTAAGACCAGTCATCATAAAGGTCTGCGTGCATGTAGTCCTGTGTCGTGCAGCCGTCTGCCAATGGTGCTGGCACTAACAGGATGACTCAGTGAGGGCATCACTGCTCGCTGAATGTCTGCAATTATGGCTGTTGGGTCAATCAGGTACAGCGATAAGGCCCATCCTTGCTTATGTCACATGCACGGCCGAGCGTGAAACCTGAATCACTGGCATATCTCACAATGTCAAACCTACCCACCAAGTTCCATTCCTGTCAGTTGATTCCTTCTGTGTGTAGCTATTTGTGCAACTATTCTTTTGATGATGAGTGTATATATACCCAATAAAGCCAATGTGTCAATTAGCTATTAGCGATCACAAAGCTGTCTCATGCTACCAATACCTTTGCAGGTGCAGTATGTTTCCTTACTTAACTGAAATGTAACAACGTAAATCAAGGATTTTTAATATGCAAGGACTGTGCTTGCACGAGTGCTCGGCGGGTGACGGTTTACTTACACTTCAGGTCTCTCCAAGCACCGACAAGCCATTCATGCCTTTTTCATTTGATCCTGGTCCTGTGTAATTTCCAGCAGTGCACTGCATCTGTGTTCAGCCAAGTTCTATGGATTACTGCCCTGGAAGGCCCGCAGCGAGGGAGCTGTCGCTCGGGCACAACGCCACTGATCTGCGGGTGAAAACGCTGATGCGTCCTGAGCCTCTGCATTCGGACGCCAGGCTCCCCCTGTCATCAGCGTTTTAATTGAGACGGCCAGGTGCGAACAGCATGTAATCCGGTTTGTCAGTGCCTCCGTCTTTTTCCTTTTTTTCCCCTTTCTAAATTTACCCCTTTGACAAGCAATCTGGGATTGGAAATAAGGGGTTTAGCAGAAAGAGAGAAAGAACGAGAGCAAGGTGGCAGTGGTGAAGGAGGGTATTGGAGTGAAGCTGGATCTAGGGAGGAAACAAAACATCAGTGTGTGTGCGTGTGTAAGAGACTGATACATGAAAGGCATGTGTACATGTGCACCAGTCAGTATTCTCATCCCTTGGCAAGACTGTGAAGGTGTTTGCCCTTTTTGATCTGTTTACTCTATCTCCCCAAGTCCGGCCTCAAAAGAACAGCGGTTACAGGGAAAAAGCATGGCTAGTCGGCTCCTGCTCAGGCCCCCATTCCTTTGAACGCTGGAGGTGGAAGACTCAGCCCACGGAGACCCCATCTCTCTCAGACATCCCCCAGGCTTTGTCCGCAATCCGCTTAGCTAAACAGGAGCACAATAGCCCGGGGCGAATAATGCACTATACATACGCTCCAAGAGAGGTGTGAGGAAATGGCTGTTGCTGATAGCAGGCACTGCTGGCCTGAGTCTGCAGCCTAGCTCAGAGTAAACTCAGCAACCTGTCAAACAAATTCAGATGTTACATAATACAAACTTACTCAGTCCATGAGCAGTGGTCCATGCACCCATGTCCATGCACCTAACAAGCTAGCCACATGCTATCTTGTCTGACTAATCATAACAATGCCAATGTTAGCTTCCATTGTATATACCAATGCTAAACCTAGCAGCTAGCTGAGTTTGTAATCCAATTGTAATCTCTTAAAAGTTAACTAGCCAACTTGGTGAGTGACAGTATTAGGTATAACATTGTGCCATCTCATCCCATCTGCTGAGTTATATATAGGTATACAGAGACTCACTACTACAGCGAACATTGTTACTTATTCAAGTAAGCTAGCTTGACTGTCCAGATTGTGTTTACAATTCGCTAGATAAGTTCAGTATTACCATAGAAAATGGAAGCTAATGTGAAAACATGACCATTAGTCAGTAAAGGTATCTTTCTGGCAAGCTAGCTACAGGGCACAGCAGATTGTGGGCTCCTGAATAGATTTTTTCTATTCTACAACAGAGCAGTACCACTATCAGTGAGGACACAGCTTTAGGTCTAATATATCTTATGAGCAGCTTTGTATTTGTAGTCTGTTTAGCGAACTAGCTAATCTAGCTGCCTTGGCTGAGTAACAGTGTTAGACATAATATAGTGGGCAACTAGCAACAAGCAAGTAAGGCTTATGTCCTGCCAGTTATAGTCTATTCATCCAGCTGGCTAACATACAATTATGTGAAGATGTAACAGCACATGTGAAAACATAAGACGTTTTAAGCACATTTGGACATACAGAAATATAAATATACACTCATCATCAAAAGAATAGTAGCACCCAGAAGGAAGTGTGGGATTGCAGTGCTATTGGGAAGGAAGATAAAGTTTACCAGGAACAATAAATGATGATAAATTTAGACTCATACGGGCAATATTTATTGAACTATACATACAGAAGTAGTGTCTCTCAGTATGGCGCAACATGCCAGACGTCTTGAGTTGCAGAGGTTCCTAAAGGTGTCCTGTGATAATCCATCCCGTGCAGCTTAAATAGTCTCATACGGTTCCTGCAGATTGTGCGGTAGGGGTGGAGGTGGAGAGACACCAGGTCTTCTGGACATTCGCATTACAGCAAACTGTTCACCTTGGCACTGACACACCAATTCGTTGGTCGGCCCCACCAAGACAAAAGCAGGACTCGTCCCTGAAGATGACCTACTGGCATTTTGAGTTACACTACTGCAGTCTTTGGCAACGTTGACATGCTGTTAAGTGCAGTCGTCATAACGGTCTATGTGCATGTAGTCCTGCATTGAGCCGCCGTCTGCCAGTGGTGCTGGCACAAACAGGATGACTCATGGAGCACATCACTGCTCTCTAAATGCCCACAGTCGTGGCTTTTGGGTCAGTCAGGTACAGTGATGAGTCTTACATCACATGCGTGGCCGAGCATGAAACTTCAATCATTGGTATGTCTCATGATTTCAAACCTACCCACCAAGATTCTTTCCGTTCGGTTGAATCCTTCTGGGTGAAACTATTTCTGCAACTATTCTTTTGGCGATAAGTGTATATGTCACTTCTTCAAATGTGTCATACTGAAATCAAGTGCACCCGATCGATGAAAATAATTAAAGCATTGTGGAGGAAGAAAGCTGTCTTATTTAAACCTCAGATGTCTGGTCTGGTTTGCTTTTTGTAACTGTAGTTTGGGGTATCATAATACGCCGATCAAAAGAGCCATCTAAATCTTCAGAAGGAATGTTGTAGATGCCTGTGAGTCTGGGAAGAGGTTTGAGAAGTGTTTCTGAAATATTGGAAATCAATCTTTCCACTGTCCAAAAGATCATCTACAAGAAAAGATTTAAAACTGCTGCCAACATGTCAAGGCCAGGTCTCTCAGCAAATTGAACCGAGAAGCAGGTTGTAAGATGCTAAAAGACGTCTTTAAGAACCCCAGAATTTCATCACAGGATCTGCAAGTAGCTCTTACTATGGATGTAAAAATGCATACATGGGAGATACATCAGGAGAAAGCATTTGCTGTCAGAACATCAGGGCAACACTAAAGTTAGCTCATCAATATCTAGGCAAGGACCAGGCCTTTGGGCCCTTTGGTGCTATGGACAGGCAAGTCAAAGATTTGTTTGGCCACCATACCAGAAGCCATTTTTGGTGCCATCAAAGACTATGTTTGATCAGAAGAATTGTACACCAACTGTAAAGCATTTGGTGGAAATGTTCTGATTTGGGACTGCTTTGCTGCCTCAGGACCTGGTCAACTTTCAATCATAGAATTGTCTGTGCATTCTTTTTCATGCAGCAAAACAGGTTCAAACCATGATACTACCACCACCATGTAGTACTTCTCATTTAAGACAAAAAGTTCTGTTTTGGTATAATCCGACCACAAAGCATTTTTCAAATAGCCTTCTGGTTTGTCCATATGAACTTTATAGACTGCAGCTGTCTTAGCAGTTATGCTGGGTTCCTTTGTGACCTCGCAGGATATTACATGTCTTGGTCTTGGAGTCATCTTTTTTGGTCAACCACTCCTGGAGAAAGTAACCATGGTCTTGCAGTCCTTCCCTTTGTACTTAACCTGTCTGTCTCTGGAAATATGGAGTCCAAACCTTGTAGAGATGGGCTTGAAAGTCTGAAAAGCATCAACAACCTACTATCCTAGTTGTTCACATACGTTTGCCATTCACTAATATGTAATATTAAAAAAAAAAAAATCAAAATCCAAATTTATTTAGATAGCGCTTTTTACAACCAACATTGTCTCAAAGCAGCTTCACAGAAAATAAGTAATTAATGTACAGATGTAAGAAAGCCGGGTCCAAGGCCCCCTTGAGCAAGCCAGAGGCAACAGTGGCGAGGAAAAACTCCCTTGAGTAAGGAAGAAACCTCGGGAGGAACCAGGCTCAAGAGCGGAACCCAACCTCCTCAGGTCGATCCCGGATGAAGAGAACTAACAGGAAGACAGAACTAACAGGAAAAGGAGCTTAGAATATCTATTAGATACCGTCTGATTAGTCCAGGATGGTAGTAATTGTGAAGATGGAGCAGACCCATAGATAGAGTTCATAATCAGAGCCAAACGCTTGGTCATCTAAATGTTGTTGTCCTGCCGCGTGATGAACTGGAGAAACAGGGCAGGAGACCCATGGTGGAGCTGATGCTCAGGTGACTCAGCTGCTCTGGGGGTTCCCATATTGGATCCTTTTGCTCAATAAATAAATATACATATACACTCGTCATCAAAAGAATAGCTGCACAAATAGTTGCACCCAGAAGGAATCAACCAACAGGAATGAAACTTGATGAGTAGGTTTTACATTGTTTCACACTCATGTAACGTAAGCAAGGGCGAGCCTCATCACTGTACCTGACTGACCCAACAGTCACGATGGGGGAAATTCAGTGAGCAGTGATGCCCTCCGTCAGTAATCCTGTTAGGTCCAGCATCACTGGCAGATGGCTGCACGACCACATTAGCATCACCAAAGACTGCAATGGTGTCGTGCCAGACTGTCATGGGGTGACTCAGAATGGGAGTGGGTCATCTTCACTGACGAGTCCCTCTTTTGTCTTGGTGGAGATGACCAACTAATCCGTGTGTGGAGGCTCCGTCACACGTCCAGAAGGTCTGGTGTCACTCCACCTCCACCCCTACCCCACAATATGCAGGAACTGTGTGAGAATATTCTACATCTCATCTACAACTCCATGTCGAGACATCTGGCATGTTGAATTAGCCAACATGGTGGCTTGACACTCGACTTTCTGTATGTGTAGCTCAATAAATATTGCCCTAAATTTATCATCATTTATTGTTCCTGGTAACCTTTATCTTCCTCCCACATAGCCGCTTTTACCAACCACAGGTGCTTTTATTCATAGTGCTTAGGTAAAGCTGGTCTGTTGTAGCAGTAATACTGTAAGGGCACTGCACTGTAATGTGAATGCAAATGCTGTTCCAATCACAGGTCCTTTGATATGTAGCAGTTTAAGCTGTATTGTGGCGTTAATGCCGTAAGGGCAGTAAGGTGAGGGCGGTAACATGAATGCGGTGAGAAAGAAAGGAAAGAGATGAAGGAGAGGAGCTCAGGTGAGGTCCAAAGTCTCAAGTGTGCTCTGAAGGACGGCCTGGCCTTTTCGCCCCCACCATTGTGCCTATTGTTGTGAATGATGGAGTGTGTTTTCACTCTTCAGACCACTTTAGCTCCCTGCGTCCCCAGGTGTGTACTGTACATGTGTATACGTGTCGGTGAGACAGACCCCCTCTCCATGTCGCTTTGTTTAGTTCCTCAGCGTTCCAGACTGCTCCACTCTACTCCGCTGTCTCTCCGCTCCCCGTTTGCGTCCTGAAGGGTCGCCTCATTGTCAGCGCAGCCTTGAAATTCAAATGGAGGGCAGTGGGGAGAGAGGGCCAAGCAAGATAAATAGGTCCTTCAGCAGGGAGAGCATGTCTGGAGAAACTGCTGGTGAATGAGCAACCTGTCTGAGTACAAAGCGACGAGTGGAGGCAAAGCAGAACATGGAAGGGAGGGATAGAGAGAGAGAGAGAGAGAGGTAGAGGGAGAGGGAGAGGGAGAGAGAGAGACAGAAAGAGAACAGGACTGCACCTGCTACTATATCTTCACTGACAACACTACGGCTCTCTCCACGGAGGTCTTTTGTTACTGAGAGGAAATTAAGTCCTTAGAGAAGAAGTGTAGATGGGGAGAGAGAGAGAGAGAGAGAGAGAGAGAGAGAGAGAAAGAGACACAAGAGGAAAGAGAGGCAAAAGAGAATGAGAGCAATACATAATCAGAAAGAAAATCAGAAAAAGAGATAGAAAAAAAGGAGACAAAGATAATACAAAGGACGGGAGACAGAAACAAAAATTAAAACAGAAGAAAAGTGTGTGAAAGAGGGAGGGAGTGAGAAGAAACAAAAAGAGAAAGAGATAAAGAGCAAAAGAGAGAGAGAAGCAAAAAAAGGAGAGGAGAGAACAAGAGCGATACGTAATCAGAAAGAATCCAGAAGGACACAATGAAGCGCAGAAAGAGAAAAACAGAAGAGGAAAGGGAGAGAGAAAAAGAGGAAGACAGAAAAAGAGTGTGGTGTAAGAAGGAATAAAAGATAGACAAAGAAAAAAGTGTGGATGAGAGAGAAAAAGCAGGAAGAAAGAGAGAGGCAAATTAGAATGAAGGAGGGATACATAATCAGAGAGAAGGACAGAAAGAGGCAGAGAAGGAAGAATGTAAGGTGGGGAGACACAAATACATGGAGATAGGGACAAAGAATAAGAGAAAGAGGAAGAAGGAGAGAGAGAAGGAAAGAAGCAAAGAAAATGTGAGTAAGAGAGAGAAGAAGAAGAGACAAAACAAGCAAGGAAGGGAGGAGCAGAGAAAGAATAAGATAAAGAAAGATAAAGAGAGAAAGAGAGTGACAGAGGGAGGGAAAGAATGTAAGGTGGTGAGACAGAAATGC
>JAVGWN010002426.1:0-11140 GCA_034552555.1 Semaprochilodus insignis
CAACCAGGATGGAACCTTCCAGAAGAGGAGCATTCTGACTGTCTCACCTGAGGAGCTGGACAAACACGACTACACCTGCATCATTATGCACGGTAGCCTGGAGAAGGAGATGACACTACAAGTGTTTAATCGCAGAGATCTATCAGGTAGGAGAATCTGATTCTTAAGGCATACCTCTTTAATATCACTACGTGATTCCCAGTTTCTGTGTACTATCAACAGTTTCCTGTGTGAAATATAAACAAGAACAGCCATATTCATCACAGAGCAGGACAGTGAAGTTAACAAATCAGATTTATTCCACTTGGTAATGTGTAAGATATTAACACAGTGCAGTAAATGTAACTGAGCAGCAATCGTCCACCTCACCTCCAAGAGTTCTCTTGCAGTGCTCGCACGTGAAATGAGGTGCCCACGGTTTGTCTTAACCCCCGACAGGCATGTCGAAGTATGCTCTGAAGGCCTCATCCATCTTAGCAGACCTTTCGCGGAGTACTGTTCCACTCTGGTCTTGATAAATTGGACACAGACGGAGCAGAATGCGTCTGCCGGATGCTGCAGCCTCTTGATGCCTCTAAATTACCTGTAGCTCTGTATCTACTATCCACTCACTCAGCTGGACCGGCTGTTTTTGGACAGTTCTATGAACTTCTGTAGAGTTCTCACAGTTCTAGAAGTCTACTCAGCACTGAATGTATCACAGATGTTCTAGACAATAGAGAACTTTACAAAACATCATTGTCCTGACCACAAAAGCAAAGTTTATGGAGACCAGTAGCGTTTTCGGAACATTTTAGACCTAATGAATCAGTACCCTGGAACTCAGTACCCAGGAACAAGAACACACTGCACTCACCTTTTAAACAAGACCAGAGAGGAAATTGTTAATGAGGCCATGAATTGAATTTTAAACGTTCCCTAAAATTAATTTTTTATTTTTACTCCACGTCCGCTCTGGAACTTCATGAACTACAAACACGACACTGATACAGATTTAACACACTGTGTTTCAGCTGAAAACTCAGGCGTATATAGGATCCTCTTAATTGTAGCCGCGGCTGTCCTCCTCCTGTTTGCACTGTGGATGATGGCTAAAGAGTGTGGTAAGCTGTGCATATTATTCATATCATATCATTCATATATGCAGACATGTCAGTCTTTATGGAGACGCATTGAGACAGTAAACAAGCAGTACTGTGAAAAAGTGTTTATTCCCCTTTTACATCCTCTGTTTTTATCACATATGTGCCACACAAGTGTTTCAAACCTTAATCCAGGACAAGGACAACTTCAACAAGCACCAAACGTGTTTTTAAGGGGGATCTATTGCTGCTTTCCTGCTTCTTCTCTTTCCTTTAGTGTGTTGTAGAAACAGCCTGCTTATAAATCATAAAGCTCAGAGTACATCCCTCCCACAGAAACCACTTTTCCCAGCTGCCTGAAACACTTTGCTGGAATTCCAGCTCTATTCTCTCTTACGAGGTGACATCATCATCTCGTAACACAGTCCTTATTGGCCACCTGTAGGGGCGGAACCTGTGGCAGGATGCTGCTACTGCTCTCAACCTCTCTAGGAAAATTGAGGCAAGCTACAGACTAGCAGAGGGCCAAAACCACTCTCTGCTGACCGTGATGAGCGCCACCTCATTCCAATGTCCCTTAACCACCGTAGGGTGACATTAGTGATTTTCTAAATAAACAGATCTAAAATACCATATTTGATCTGGAATTTGGGAGACGTGTTTCCAGTGGTGTATAGAATAAAACAGAGCTGCTCATTTTGGTCCAACACAAACCCAGAAACTGTACAACTAGAGAAACTGATCATTTCCAGGTATAGAAATATATAGATTGTTGTCAGCATAAAAGTGATATTTTTACTGTTGTGTTTATGTTTGTTTACAGAACAGATGAAGAGAGAACACTGAATATGAAGAAGGTTCTTTTAAAGCTTTTTATGCATTATTCATGTGGATATGAAATCCTGTAATTGTAAATATTTCTAATATAAAGTCTGTAAATAAACTCATGAATCATACTGAAAATATCCTTAATAGTTTTCCATGAATTTAATACACCTGTTCATACCTGACATTCCTTCTGATCACAGTTAAGTTTGGTGAGGGGACTTTGGTTCATGGGTGCATGGTAAGATATGATCATAAGCCACTGGCTTGATGTGCTTTTGATAAACAGAGAGGGCTTCACTGTTATTAGTCATGGTGGTCCAATCTTATTATTCACACTGTGTCACTGGTGCTAAAGCACCACATTACCCACCCTGCTGTTATAGCTGTGGTCACTCACACAGTCCAGCTGAGGAAGTGAATGTCTTTCATACCATAATTGTAAAACTCTCCATTCAAACAGCTCCCCCTTGTGGAGAACTTACAGTGAGGTCCATGAGATGCACAAAAACACAGCAAAGAACCGTAGTTCTTTATCCTGTTTAAACATGTCTGTTTCATTCACAGTTTAAAACCAGGTCTCTTAAAATGAGTGTAGATTGGCTCTCAACATCGGAAGGGACACAGTAACCTTAGACCCCCCCCCTCCTAAATTCAACAACACCACTCTAAATTAAAGTTATCTGGCATCTTGTTAAACATGTTGGAGCTGAAGTTCCTGTTCTCCAGCTTGGTTTGGAATATTTCCCTTCCACTCTAAATGGTACTGCACATTCTGGCGCTTGTACAAGGTGTAGCATTTAAGGTGGAACGGAACTTTGGATTAAGAAGCTGGTGAATACTTTTGGAAGATTTTGGAATCGGCCCGTTTTCCCATCCTCTTTGGGAAATGCAGGATTTGTGTTCGACAGTGTTAATAGAAATACTGTTCCATTTTATGGGAGCTTTTAATTAAGGCATACAAAAGTACATTTCTCAACTAAAAATACATATTTTTATAAAAAGATGGAAACCTGTTATATACCTTAGGTGTACGTTCATATATGCAAATATGTATATGTTTGCCTGCAAGTACATATATGTGTATATATTTATGTGTATGGATGTGTGTACATGTATGTATTTATGTATAAACATAAGGAAAGCATAAACAGATGTGTATATGTTCTATCACTGCATTGTGTGTGTCCAGTGATGCCCAGTCTCAAGGTGATTTTGTGTTAATTACCTGTTAATGTGTATTAATGCCAGTAAAGCTAAAAAAGTACATATTTAAATAAATACCTTAAACACAGAAACACACTGGCTTATCACAGTAAAGGCAGCACAACACAAAGAACAGGCAGACGGTTATCAATGCTGTGGTATTTATTGAGTAAGTAATATGTTGGGAAAGTGATATACTGGCGAAGCACGACTACCTGATGTAGATTACATGTAGAAACACAGCAAAGGCAGAGATAATACAGCTTTTCACATCATTAGAAGGTCACCTCGTTAATAGTTCATTTATTTTATATATAAGGGGTTATAGGTTATATATGTTAACAGGATTATGTAGTGTACAGTCTCATACCACGATGACATGCTTCCCTGAACTTCACCTGGAAACTCAATTCTAACTTAGGATCTGGTGAATTCAGTCAGTGAATTCATTTTGTAGAACACTTTCAAGAATGATATAAATCTGAAAGTGTCTGGAACTCCTTTTTTCCCCTGGAGCTCCAGTGGTTTAAAGCTGCAGTGAGATTCTTTCAGACAAGTAGTGTTGTATTGGTGTTACATGGTCATTTGTTTCAAACAGTTAACATTTAGTTTCTCACTGGCTTCTATTACAAATGAGTTTTGGGTCAGCAGGTTTCTGTTCCTCTGCACTGTAAAAGATGCCAATCAGCTCAACTTACATGTAGAAGGTAACTTACTGCACACTGTTAAGTTAATAGCTTAACAAAAAGCTTTGAGAGGCCTTCCATCTCACAGTCCCATCAGGTATCTTCTCCTCTTGAGTTCCTACTTACATATGGCTGTGGGATCACTGGGGTTCAATCTCACGATCTTCTGTTGTTAAGGCTTGGACAGTTGTTCTGCTTGAAAGGCCCAAAAGTTTTTCAGGTGGGACTGTTTCTAAATTGACAACCATGTGGCCCAGCTATCTACACTTTAACCACACCATCAGGAGGTGGTGAGTTTAAACCTCAGTGATGCCACACCCATCCATAACTGGGAGCCCATTAGAAGTAAATGCATGTCTGTTGTGATGGTGTGATGGTCCCAGCTAGTTGTGAAGCGGTATACTGAAAAAGTCTAGGTTGTTTAATAACAGAACTAAAAATGTGAGACACAGTAAGTTTTAGTTGGGTGAACTCCAGAGTACTCAAATTGAGTAACCCAATTAACTGAAGTAAATCTGCATATTATCATTATAATGATATTCATAATGCTTTTATCATTAAGGTAGAATCATTCATCATCGCTGGATGAGCTGTTTAACTGAGGTTAGATGAGCACTGTTCTATCCAGCGGTGCAGTAACTGTTCCCCTGCTCACAGCGGGTACACCTATTATTGTTATCACACCGATACAGAGGAATTTTCCCTGTTATCTTCCCCAGGCATGCTGAAAGCTCCTGCCTGTTCATGTCTTCTATGTAGATCTGAGTGAAGATGAAAGCCTTCGGCCCCCTGACTGTATTGAAAATATCCAGAGCAGGATAAATACACCTGTAGGTTCCTATCGGCTTTCTGCCTTTCTTCTGTCGATCCTCATCGATCTTTTTTGCTTTCTCATATTCCTCTTCATTTAGGCATGTTTTCAGACAGGGCGAGTTGTAGGTGTAAAAGATAACACAGTCCTCATCATTCCTTCCTTCTTTGTTCTCTAGCAGCTTTTTAATGACCCTCCCTCCTTCTTCTAATAACAGCCTGTACTCTGAATGTTTCTCGTTCTTATACTTGGCAGCAACGATCATCTGTCCTTCATAGACCTCCTTTCTCTCTGGTGAGAATGCATTGACTTCCGTTCTAAGAGGTCCAAGACCCTGTTGATTGAAACCTTGTAGACACTGATTTTTTCCAATCCTGACTGCCATAGCATACTGGACGTCTTCTTGAGGACCTGGTCGAGATGCACTGCACAGAAATAATGAAGTATTAAAATAAGCGTTAGTGCACTCGTCATGGGCTCCAGTCTGATAAGGATGTCAGTGTGGAACGTTTCTCAAACAATCAGGATTAAATCATTTCTACCATTATGTCCTTCAACTATAACAATGTTATAACAACAAAACAATATTACAAATACTGACCATGAATAAAATGAATAAACACATTTAAACAATCCCACCATTTCATGATTTTCCATTAAATTAAATGAAAACAAACATAACACTAACATATTCAACCCTGGCCTTCCAGACCACTAAAGCTCATAGACGCTTTTTATTAGAAATGTTTTTCTTGTTTATGATGTTGTTTTGTAGATCAGACAATCTCTACTCACTGCACATTGATCACGCTGGCTATACTCCCCAGCGCATTCGTGTCTACGGTGTCCTGGCCTTCAACGTCCCAGATTCCTGAAGAGAGCAGAGAGAGGAAGAGCACTGCTCCTGGCACACCTGTCCACACCTGCACACAGTTTAGAACATGTATAAGCAATAGAGTCAGAATTAAGGGGTTACTTTAAACATGTATTCTGTTACTGACTGAGTACCTTTACCTTTAAAATATTAGCTAGCCCAATCAACAGGAAAACAATATTAAAGCAACGTAGGCCAATTACTTTGCATTACTTTTAGATTACTTGTCTTTAAAAACAGGAAATTAATTGAAGACACAAGTAAAATGATTTCAACAAGACTTTTGAACAAGAATTGAATTTTACACAAACCACTGTTTTTTTAGACGGATTACTTTTTAAAATAAATTACTTCTTAAAATGGTTAATTTAGCCCTTCTTTTTTATTTATTTTGTTTGCTCTAACCATTTGCCTTGTCTGAAAGGAATGCTGTGCATCATGGCCATTAACTTGTGGATTCATAGTCAACAGTCAACTTCACTACATAAAATCAAACTATTTTTCGTGTAATATTTACTTTATGGAATTCCATTCCTGCCAATTACAATGAGGAAAATCAGAACTTTGCTTAATTCCAAAAGTATTAAGCAACTAAAATAGCATCTCATAATTATGATAAATTATCTCAAAATAACAACAAAGCATCTCAAATAAATGAGGATCTCAAAAATAATGACTTGCAAACTCAAAAAATAACATGAATCTTAAAAGAATCTTTAAAAAAAACTACTTATAATCTAAAAATAAAGAGAAAAAATCTCAAAACAATGATTTAGAATCCCAAAATAATAAGAATCTCAAAGTAATGACAAAGAATGTCAAAATTACAAAAACAGTTGCAAAATATTAAGAACCGAATTTAAAAAAGGAGAGAAACAATCTCTAAATAATAAGAATCAAACTCAAAATAACATTTAATGGNTTACAAAAACAGTTGCAAAATATTAAGAACCGAATTTAAAAAAGGAGAGAAACAATCTCTAAATAATAAGAATCAAACTCAAAATAACATTTAATGGAAACAAAAATAATAATAAGGTGCTGAATTTATTTAGCTTAAGTTCTGGGAACTGGTTTCCATAACATGTTCTGAGTTGTGCATGTGAGGAAGGACAGTGACTGTGTCTGAAACATCATAAACACTGTCTACTCATACAGTACTCCTACTGTCTTCTGTTTGGCTGTTTCAGGAAAGCAGTGTAGATGTGTATCCTTAACTGCCCTACACATCCCATAATACTCAATGTCAGGAAACAGCAGAAAACACGAGTACTGACCCAGTGGACGATGCTGCCTTCTAAGGCACTGACCTAGGAGACAGTATAGGCAGCAAGAGATCACCTCCACCCTCACTAATGCGCACGCGCAGATCAGTACAGAAGCAGCGGCTGGAGCTCAAAACGAAACTGAAAGGTTCAATGCAGGGTCTGTACTTCACAGTGACTCACTCTGCCAACTGTTTTGAGTCTGTTCTGGGCTAGATTATACTGTGTAGGTGACCCAAAGCCCTGGATCGCTGCGTTCTTCCAGACTGTTTACGCCAGACATTCACAATACAAACTCCCTACGGTAACGTTATATATCAGCCTGGAGAACACGAGTAACCGCTTCTCCTACTCCTCCGTACTCCACACCTCCATTTATTTTTATCGCACGTCTGCACTGTAAGTGTAAACACACAAGCCCTCACCGCGGGTTTTTCCGGACAACGCGGTGAGCTGTTAGCCCCGCTAGCTGGATGACCGCGTCAGACATGTCTCCCTAAAAACAACAACCCAGCAGTCTTGGAGTTCGTGCTGTAGTCTGGTGGTCCAGTATATTACAGAGTAAATAGGTGAGGCTATAGAGGCTATAGTTAGCCGTTAGCCTAGCTCCGACCCCCGAGCGTTCACCGAGTTGCTTTTTCTGCTACACCTCCGACGCGTCCTTCCCCGTCCAGTAGCGCCACGCAGTCCCGAGGCCTGTTCGCGCAGCGCCCCCAGCGGTCCGTTATTTATTATAGCAGAAGTCTGTTGACCGTTACAAAGCGGTGTCGGGTGGCGAAAGACGTGTCTACCAGTGTGTCTGATGCGCATTTGCCTGTTCGGAAAGCGGACTGCAGTACATAAAAGCTCAGTATTCTCCTGTTTTCCCGAAGTAGGAGAGGGGTGGTAATGGAATATTGGTCAGATTCCATCACCACCCCACCCGGTACAGCGCCTTCCTGTGTTTGAAGCACTTGATGTGTTTACATCTTATCTTTGTTTAAACACTTCAGAAAAATACATTCAAAAACAGCCAGAAACCGAGCTGAGACTTTCCTGAGGAGCTTCTTACCATGATGGGCTGAGATGTTTGGAGACGAGTGGAATGTTCTCGGCTGAGCTGGAATGTGCAGGAGGATTGGGAATGTCTGCAGTGGGTCCCAGCACGTACAGGCAGTTCTGTTCAGTTTCGTTTCGTTTTCTGTTAGATGACGTGTCAGATTAGTCATTATGAATATAAAGTTATGGAGGAGACTGATTGGTTTTAATGTGTTTAATATTAAATTTACACTTGTATTTGTTTACATTTTCACTTATTGTCTGTAGCGTAAGTTTTTAAGGCATATTAATTAGCAATAAGTTGCCTTGTGTTTGTCAGGTAACAGTTTGAGATAATAGCTGCTGTTAGCATTGCCTTCCAGATAACATATCCATATCTAATGATGATGGCTCAGTAGTCACATTCATCATAACATTAGTAGATGGATCTTTAGGAGGTAATGTTAGTGGTCAGGTGGTAGCACCAAATGGAGAATGTAGTCTCACATTACTTACTTATATAATAAAGACTAGGTACCAAAGTCTATTCAGTAAAGCCCTGGTTAATCAGGGCCCCACAATCCAAAGCCTCTGTTAGTGGGGGAGGAGGTGGCTTTAAAGACGAGGAACGTTTGCTTCTAAAGTTATCTTTCTCATAGAATAAGGAGAACTGGTGGAGCAGTGGGGATAAAGTAGAAAGCAAACAGTCGTTTTCTGCGCTGTCATATGTGCAGACACAGTGGGGAAATTTCTCCCAAACAGATTTCAATACCTTTACCTGTAATTAAAAAAGGACAGAAACCCAATTTACCTAAAAAACATATTCAGTTACTGTTTGTGCTGAACACAATTTTATGGAACATGTTCAGTAATTCAGTAACCAAACAACAGCACCACAAAAAGATCATTAGAAATATGATTTTTAATTGATCATATATGGTTAATCTTGAACCTTGATAACAACACTGTGTAGATGTTGATTTGCAGGCTCACCAATTCAGTTCCAGCTTTTCCATCAAGTGATATCTGTGACTGAAGAAAGGAAAAAAGTCCAAGCCCTTACGGGGGAGGGAAGGTTTTGAGGTTCATATACTGCATTTTATGGCTGCTGTGAAAAAGAGTTCATTTTAATTTCTTTGGTGATGAAAGATTTGACGTAATTAAAGTAACATTATATGACCGAAATTATCCGTCTTAACATCAGCAAGATGTTCATACTAATTTAAAAGTGCCAAAACTAGTATTATTTTGTTCCTCTATTAAACATACATCTGTTCTTTCTTCACAGTTCAGAATAGAAATGTACATGTACAAAAATACAGCAGATAAAGACAAACTGATAAAAATAACAGAGTAAAAGCCTGAGGAACCCAAGATGTCCATTTGATAGGGTTTAGGAGATGTTTGGGTTTGTCCTCCATCCTGACTGTGACTTCATTACACTCTTTATTCTACAGAAATTAATAAATTCATGATGACGGTTACTGTTTTAAATGTACTTTAGTCCAGGTTTATGTGACAGTGAGTTATACGGTATCACAAACCACATGATCAAGCCTAGTAGAGATTCGGAACATCTCCACATGGTTTGAGTGAAGCGTGCGGTAAATAAGACATGCAGTAAGCAGTGACATTTTTCTTTTGATGTGCAGCATCTAATGAGGCCATGAGGACAAGATGAGGTTAAACCTGCAGCTGAGTTTCCAACCCCAAACTGTCTTGCGGGGAGTTTCAGTGGTCACGGTTCTCATGAAAACACTGTACAGCTACTTGCTTTCAGCCTCTCAGGTATTAGAGATGATATTGTTAAATATGATCTTTCATCTTTTTGTGCTTCATCCTTGGAACATTTCCCTCCATTAAGAGTTTTAAATCCTGTAGATGAATCTGTAAATCAGTTCTAGCAGGTGATCCAGGTAAGACGAGATAAGCCATGCCGCATATATGAACACACTGACTCTGTTAGCTTTTTATTGGTGTAGTAGTAAACATATCATAAACATTTCAGACGGTCAGTTTATTCCAAAACTCTACATATTTACACAGCTGGGGTGTAAAAATGTGGTTTGGTGTGAAACACTCTGTTCTAGAAGAACTTACTGGTGAATGGAACCAGACGTCCACCTCTAAAAGCTCCCTCACAGAAACACTGTTTTACACTAGTTTCACTAGTTATGAGAACACTTTACCCATAGTGTTTAACCCCTTTTTGGAGGCCTCCTGGTGAAATGAAAATTAACATAACAGGTTTTTTATTTGATCAAATTCAATAATAATAATAATAATAATAATAATAATAAACTTCAGGGTAGTAATCTACATATGCCAGACAACCTTTGAATTTTCCATTCAGCCTGATGTACTACTGTCGAAACTGGTTCAGTTAGATTCACCCTTGTGTCTATATTACAGTTTTTCTCAATTGTTTACACACAAATACTGGTACTTGAGACACAATGACCACAACATGTAACTCATGCACCAACCCCCTGAACCAATTCTGCCAAACTACAAGCACAATACCTGCTTTTTTTCAAAACACTACACACAATTTTCTGCATTTATCACAATTTTCATGAAGAAAATCTCTTGTTTTCACAAGGAACACACTGATATTCAAAATTCTAAAGTTAATTGCCCTACTATGCACACTGACTCATCACATGTCACACAGGTTTACAATTAGCAATCAGAGCTTTAGCATAAAAGGGCAACAGGTGAGCTCTTCTGTTTTAGAGAAATGGATGCCAACATTGGAAACAGAGGCAGAGCCAGAGGAGTGAGAGTAAGAGGAGGAGGACGAGGACGAGGAAGGCCAAGGACCGTAATCTCTGATGAGATCCGAGCCACTTTGGTTGACCATGTGGTCAACCATGGTCTAACAATGAGGGAGTCTGGGCAAAGAGCACAGCCAAATTTGAGCAGGTACACTGTAGCAACCATCATCCGGACTTTCTGAAATGAGAATTTTCTCAATGAGTACAGTAGTACAGCATTGCCTGTGGACTGTTCTGTAGGACTGTAAAAATAAAGTATGTTTCAAGTATTTACAGTATTTTACTATTTGTATTGCAGAACTGAAAGATTACCAACACAAGGTGGATGGGGGCGTCTTCTGTCTCCTGAACAGGAAACTGAAATCGTGAACATGGTTCTAGAAAATAATGCCATAACATTACGGCAAATACAAAGAAAAATAATAGAAAACAATGTTGCAGTTGCAGTGCAGAGATTGGGGAACTGCTCAAAGGTGGAGTTTGCCAGAAAGCATGTGATTTGACAAACAGTCACAGCATTCACAGAGGGCTAGTCAAATTTCACCACCAGTTTGGCTAATTAAAGTATTATATTTTTCTCCATTCCATTAGTTAAGC
>JAVGWN010002427.1:0-11139 GCA_034552555.1 Semaprochilodus insignis
ATATATATATATATATGTGTATATATATACGTATGAGCAGCTAGTTACCTTAATAAGCACATACTGTATACATGCTTTCATAATTCCCAAATGCTTAATTCAGTCTAACTATTGCTTAATACACAATAAGTAGGAATGAGCTACAGTTTATTACCACCTGATGGCTTATTAATGTTCAATACGAGCATTACAGTGCCATAATAATGTCGCTCTATAAAGGTTTTCTTCGGGGACTGTTTGCCCTAATAACCTCCTACAATAACTGATATGTTGGGGTCAAAATCATAAAACAGTGCCCCAGACACCAGGCAGTGTTTCATTACCATCTCATGTAATAACCTTCTGTGAGGGATCTTTTGGAGGTGGACATCTGGTTCCATTCACCACCACTTATGTGAACACCAAACCAATCTGAATGACTAGGTTGTTCTCAGCTAAGGTTTGAGACCCCGGTATAATTCCTAATTAAGACTGGTGTGCTGTTTTGCATTTACAGCTGCTGAAGAAGATTTCAAGAGTTCTCTACAACATACTGGTGTTGTTCATCCCCTGGGAAATAAGGATCAAAAAGATTGAAAGTAAGAACATTTTACAGGATATTTCATTCTAGCATTGCCTTATTTTGCCAATAGAATGCTTGGGAAATCTAGACTGTCCAAGCTCCACCCATAAATGGAGAGCTAGAAGCTAGAAGTGTAGCTAATGGCGGTAGCCTTATTTGCACGTGTTTCCACTGTTTTTATAAGTTATTAAAAATATAATTTCACCCTTAACTCTGCTATCAGATGAACTAGGACACTGTTGTCTCTCAGTGTGTCCAGTGAGGTGTGAAAGTTGAGGGCTGAGAACCCCCTACAATGACCACAATTCACACCTCTCCACAAAGATGGCCGCCGCGCTGAGAACAGCCAACTAAGGCTTTCTTCATATCAAGCAATTCTGTACATACAACTGACAAAATAAACAAACAGCATTTACACATGACAACAACACTTCTAATAAACGTGGATGGGGTGTTTTTGTTCACTTACCATACAGAACTATAATGAAATACATTCCATCACTGTTATTAAAGAAGAACTTGCATGTTTATGGCTACTAAGGCGTTATCCAAAGATAATATTTTTGTCTCGAATTAAACGGCATCCTGAGACTCTTTACAGTTCTGTTATATGTAAAGCTTCCGTATCTCTTATTATTATCCACAGCCAAATATATCTGGACACTCATCTTATGTCATCATTAAGCATGCAACATCTTACCATCTACATAGGATACCATAGTAACAACCTAGCAACACTTAGCAACCAGCTGTGACACCATAGCAACATCTTAACAACACTTTAACAAACATGTAGGATGCCATAGCACTAGCCTAACAAAACTATAGCAACCACCTGGGATACTATAGCAATGGCCTTGCAACACTTTAGCAACCACCTGGGACAGCATAACACCCTAAGGAGCAAAGAGTTATCTAGCTAGCAACACTATAGCAGCTGAATCAAATATTTATCCCTAAAACATTGATTACATAATAAAAAAAAAAATACCGTGACCTTTCACACAAATAATAATAGCAGCTTGTCCCACCTCACAACAGTCGCCATGGACGATTGTATTTGTGGGAAATGGACTGAATTTCATTACCCTGTTCCTGTTAGACAGTCTGATGTCATGTTGGCATTAGGGAGCCAGTATGCCTAGCTGTGCTGTGTTTGCAGGTCACTTTGGATCCGGCGTGGCATCCTACTTTATTTTCCTGCGATGGCTTTTCGGCATTAATATCGTCCTCACCATAATGACCGGAGCGTTCATCGTTCTGCCTGAGGTTTGTAACATAACAAAGACCATCAGCAATTCTCATAGCGTGAAATACACTCATCAATCAAATAGCGGCACAAATAGCTGCAGAAGGAATCAGCCCACAGGAATGAAACTTGGTGGGTAGGTTTGACATCATGAGACATACCAATGATCCAATGATTCAAGTTTCACGGACAGGCCTTATTGTTGTACCTGACTGTCCCAACAGCCACGATTGCGGACATTCAGTGAGCAGTGATACCCTACATGAATCAACTCAATGCTATACTGAGAGACACTACTTCTGTATGTGTAGCTCAATAAATATATACACAACGATGTATATATATACAGTACATATATATACAGTATATATACAATTTAGGCTCCCCGGACAAAAAATGAGTCACCTTGTGTGTTTAAGGTGGTAGTAACTTCAGGCCCCTGCAGATGCCAAAGACCATAGTGTGAAGGAAGTAGCTGAATCTGCAGGTGTATGGAAGCGTACGGTAATACGGGTCTACCAGCGGTGGCTAAAATCCCAGTGTACAGGAAATTCTCCTCGGAATTGTGCCAGGGAAGGCATCCACCAAATCTGGCCCAACTGCACAATTCTTTGATGTAAGAGTGTCTGAACATTGATTTGTCCAGTCCATGCCAAATCCGCTGTTACTGGTGCTCGTGGAGGTATTACATGCTATTAGGTATGTTTCAGTCACAGGGGACTCATTGTTTGTCCGGTGAGCTTTTTTCAGTCAGTCTATATGTTTACACATAAACAGTGTATTAGCGTAGTTTGATGTGAAATGGTTGATTGTAGAGGTGCTTCTTTACATATGGACACTTTCATATTGTATCATTTCATGCAATAACTTTCTGTGATTGCAGCTTTTAGAGACAGTTACACTCTTCAGACGTTTGGCTCCTATCAGCACCTCTGTTGCTTTAAGTAAGCACAAACACAGCAGTCCTCAGCCTGTATTGTTATAGCAGTATACAGTATATTTGCTTATGTGTAACTATGTCCTCTCTGTGGAGTTATCACTGAGGATGCCTGCGGAGCTTTTGTTTTTCTGGGAGAAGAATTTACAGCATTAATACATACAGCCATTTTAAAACACGGTACATGCGCCTCCACCACCAAAAGCTTGCTTTATATACAGAGCTGTTAATGTGACCACACGTCTCTCTGTGCCGGGTTCTGTCGGTAAAAGCAGGCAGGATTTATTTCCCTCCCTGACACAGGGGCACAAAGCAATTTCCCTGCACAGGTATCAGCTGTTCTTCTCTATCACTCATCCTCCCTCTGTCCCTCTAGTCATTCACCCCCTCTCCCTCTGTCCTCTCTCGCTCCTCCAGCTGCTGGCCGGTGCACCGTTTGGCACCACTCGCAGTAAGACCATCCCTAAGGACCAGTTCGCCTCCGCTCAGGACCTGGACACCATCTGGTCACTCGGGGCAAGAATTTTACACCTTGTCATATTAGTTTATTGCAACGCTACGTGACACAACCACAAACCTTGGATCGCTTGGATTGCAGGATCGCTACTAATTCAGCTTACGGTGTTCCTACAGCGTTATTCAAAGATAATATTTTTTGTCTCTGATTAAATCAGGAATAATCAGCGTCCTGAGACTCTTTACAGCTCTTTTATATGCAATGCTTCTGTATGTCTCATCATTAACTATAGCCAAATATATCTGGACACTCATCTTATGTCAGCATCAAATATGCAACATCTTACCAACCACTTGGATACCATGGTAACAACCTAACGCCACCTTAGCAACCAGCTGTGACACCATAGCAACAGCTTAACAACACTTGAACAACCACATAGGATGCCATAGCACTAGCCTAGCAACACTATAGCAACCACCTGGGATACCATAGCCACATCTTAGCAACCACCTGGGACACCATAACATTTTAGCAACCCCCTGGGATACCTTAGCAATGGTTAAGCAAAACGTAAGCAACTACCTGGGATTGCATAGCAACAGCCTAACAACACATTACCAACCATGGATGATACCATAGCAAAGCCTTAGCAACCACCTGGGATACCATACCAAAGGACTAGCAACACTATAAGAACCACCAACCACCTGGGATACCATAGCAATGGCCTAGCAACACTACAGCAACCACCTGGGAAACCGTAGTAAAGCTATAGCAACCACCTGGGATACCATAGCAATGGCCTAGCAACACTAGAACAACCACCTGGGATACCATAGCAATGGCCCAGCAACACTATAGCAACCACCTAGGATATCACAGCAATGGCCTAGCAACACTTTAGCAGCCACTTGGCATAACATGGCACCTTAGCAACCACCTGGGATACCATAGCAATGGCCAAGCAACACCTTAGCAGGCACCTGGGATAACATGGCACCTTAGCAACCACCTGGGATACCAAAGCAATGGGCCAGCAACACCTTAGTAAACAATTATCAAGCAAGCACAATCGAATCCCTGTTCAGGACTGTTCTAGCGGTGTTGTAAACTGTATAAGACTGTGTAACAGGACTGTTATCTTCTCTTCCTCAGGGCTACCTGCAGTACTCTGTGCTCTTCTATGGTTACTATGGTAACGTGCGTAAAATCGGCAGTGCCGGGTATCGTCTGCCGCTGGCCTATTTTCTGGTTGGAATGGCCGTTTTTGCCTACAGTTTCATCACTCTGTTAAGAAAGTAATTATTATATTTATCACATGGGAAAGTTACAATCTTTCTGTTTTTAGAACTTAACTGGCTGGACTTTGTTAGTGTGCCTTTTAAGACGGATATATGCAAATCCGGCACACAGAATCTCTGTTCTGATTGGCTGTTTGTCTAAACTGTATACTTAACAAATTGTTCAGGTAGCTAGGAGCATGTCTTCCACTCCAATGACTCTGCTGTACAACTGTCTGTAGTAACAACACTCCCTGTTACTTCACTGTGAAGGGGTGGGGTTAAATGGCCATAGACTGAATGGGCGGGGCATACAGTTACAGGCAGAGGTTTGAAAGAGTAACAATTAGTTAACCAACACACTACAATACAATCAAATATAATGCTAGAAGGAAAAAATGAAATATCAGTGCATAACCATGTGGAATTACACTCATCATCAAAGGAATATTTGCACCAAATAGCTGCACCCAGGAGGAATCAACCGACAGGAATGAAACTTGGTGGGTAGGTTTGACATCATGAGACATGCAAATGATTCAAGTTTCATGCTCAGCCGTGCATGTGTTGTAAGCAAGGACGGGTCTTATCGCTGTACCTGACTGACCCAACAGCCATGATTGCAGACATTCAGCGAGCAGTGATGTCCTCCATGAATCATCCTGGCAGACGGCTGCACAATGCAGGACTACATGCACACAGACCGTTACGACGACTGTCCTTATCACCACGTCAACGTCACCAAAGACTGCAATGGTGTCGTGCCAGACTGTCATGGAGTGACTCAGAATGGCAGCGGGTCACCTTCAGTGACGAGTCCCGCCTTTGTCTTGGTGGAGACGACCAATGAATCTGTGTATGGAGGCACCGTGGTCAGCACCAAGATGAACGGTTTGTTGTCCAGAAGGCCTGGTGTCACTCCACCTCCACCCCTACCACACCATCTGCAGGACCTGTGTGAGGATATTCAAGCTGCATGGGATGGATTATCAGAGGACACCATTAGGAACCTCTACAACTCCATGCCGAGACGTCTGGCATGTTGGGTTAGCAAACATGGCGGCCCGACACCATACTGAGAGACACTACTTCTGTATGTGTAGCTCAATAAATACTGTAATCCTTCTGGATGCAACTATTCTTTTGACTGTGAGTGTAAAAATGACTAATTTTTGCAGTTTAGTTTCCGTATTTGAATCCATATGGGTTTAGGGAGTGAAAGTCATATTCTGAAATGGAATTTTTAACAGCGAACTACAACCTCTTTCCGTTCCTCCTAGAATGGCGAAAAACTCACGGCTGAGTTTGGCCAGTGCGTCTGATGAGAACTACACGTTCTGCTGGAGAATTTTCTGTGCCTGGGACTACCTGATCGGCAACCCCGAGGCAGCTGAGTGCAAAGGAGCGGCCATTGTTAATAACATCAGGGTGAGTGTGTCCCATAACACATGGCACACACACACGGTGTTCAGTTCTCAATGACCCAATTCATTACAGCATTATCAAACGCATGTGCTTCATGTGCCGTAATGTTAGTGTTGATTTCCCAGAGGAGGGCTCACCGTTCCGGCCTTATTACCCATCACAGCCAGGGAACTCTTGCTAGCCAACCAAAGCAGGACGCATGTGTGGGTTTGTCTTTGGGCACAGAAAAACAGGACTAACCTGCTTTGTAAAGGGCTTTTTAGGAACGGCCCTTGTTCCATGGCTTGTGATTGAGAAACACTTGCACAGGTAGGAGATCAAGCCCCAGTCTAAAGCATGGGAAGAGGAGGTGTTACTCACTACACTATATAGAGGCACCCTGCCCTGCATGTTTTGGTGGACTCCCTGCTTTACCACACCTCCTGCAGCTCTGAAAGGACTTGACAATGAGCTGCTAAGTTGAATCAGGTGCGTTGGGAGCAAGGACGGCACTGAAATGTGCAGGACAGGGATTCCTCCAGGACCGGGGTTGAGGAACACTGGTGTAGGGTGCTTGCGCAGGTAGGAGATCAAGCCCCAGTCTAAAGCATTGGAAGAGGAGGTGTTACCTCTATATAGAAGCACCCTGCCCTGCACATTTTAGCGGACTCCCTGCTTTACCACACCTCCTGCAGCTCTGAAAGGGCTTGTTAAAGAACTACTAAGTTGAATCAGGTGCGTTGGGAGCCGGGGAAAGCACTCAAATGTGCAGGGCAGGGATTCCTCCAGGACCGGGGTTGAGGAACACTGGTGTAGGGTGCTTGCACAGGTAGGAGATCAAGCCCCAGTCTATGGCTTGGGTATAGCTACCCACCACACTATAGCAGCTGTCTCTTGGCCTGTTAATCTGCAGAGTAAGTCAACGTTCTTCTTAATGTCTGAAACAAGACTGATGGTGCTGTATCTTCTTTCATAGGAGGCCATTGTGGAAGAGCAGGAGAAGAAGAAGGAGACCAGCCTGTAGGTGCTTTTTCCACCTTTGGAGAGTTCCTTGCTTTTTTACTTGTACTACATCAGATTGTTTCCTAACGTCCAGTAGCCTGGAGATGCTTTTGTACCATAGATGATCTGCTTATTGATGGCTCCTTCTGAAATGAAGGATATCAAGAAGGAGTTTGTTCCTCTATTGATAGATAGAGATAGATAGATAGATACTTTATTGATCCCGAAGGAAATTTAGCTGCAGTGATGGTACTGTACTCTTCTGGGAAGGCTTTACACTAGATGTTGGAACATTGCTGGAAGGGTTTGATTGCATTCAGCATTCACAAAACATTAATGAAGTTGGGTACTGATGTTGGATGATCTGTTCTGGATTGGTCCAACTCATCCCAAAGGGGACTGGATGAAGCTCCATCACTGCAGAGAACGCAGTTCTGCTGCTCCACAGGGGCATTATTTCCTTCTAGCCATGCTTGGCATTGGGCATGGTGTCCTTAGTCTCTGCTGAGACTCTACAGAGTGTCCCATTCTATTGGTCATTGCTTTCCTGTGGTTGACCTTAAAGCAGCGGAATTCTGGCATTAGAAGGCTCCATTTGAATACTTTTGGACATACTATGTAAGGAAATGGGTAATGGAGAAGACCGTGGACATGGTGTTACTCATTGGCGATCATCACTGTTTATGCTTCCATAGGCATTTCCGAGTGGGCGTCTCCCCAACACATTAACTCACTTTAATGTGCAAGCAGCTCTGATGGTGATTCAGACGTCGCAGCTGTAGAAGGCCGTTTCTATGATATACGGTGGGATGCTTTGCTGTTGTGCTGCGATTGCAGCGGATGTGGACACTTGAGTAAATCAGAGCCCTGTGCTCAGAGCCTAAGGCCAGGGACGACACCACCGCACTCATTCACTCACTGATACAATCACCTGTCCTCCTGAAAAGCAAACAATGGTTTGGTCACCGGAGCACCTCTTAGAGGTGGACCTCCCAGAGAAACCCCATAAATTCACAGTAAAAGTGTGTTTTCACAGTGATGGTGAAAGTCTGTAAACGTAGAGTCAGTTAATTTCTTAAACTCTATTACTTTTACTGTAATCCAATACTTTCACTAGTTCAGCTAGTTGTACTGATATCCAATTACTGCCATCATAATAACAACCATTAAAATAACATTAAAATTTACATTCTAATTTTGTAAAGTTGTGTTAAAATACATCCTACGTATAGTTTATTTTACATGCATCCCACGTGTTCTTTTTTTCTTCAAATGTGTTTATATAGCGCTTTTTGCTATAGATGTTGTCACAAAGCAGCTTTGCAGAAAATCCAGGTCCAAGCCCCCAATGAGCAAGCCAAAGGCAACATTGGCAAGGAAAACTTCCCCAGAGCAAGAGGAAGAACCCTCAAGAGGAACCAAGACCCAAAAAGGGGAGCCCATCCTCTTGGAGATATAGCCAATATTGAACAGGGTAACTGTTAGATGGAAGACTATGATGATAGTCTATTAGAAAGAAGAAGAGACGTGTGGAGTTTTTACAATACTTTTACTGTACTTTCTTTTGAAAACACACACTCAACATCAAAAGAACAGCTGCACCCAGAAGGAGGTGTGGGATTGCAGTGCTGTTGGGAAGGAAGATAAAGGTTACCAGGATCAATAAATGGTGATCAATTTAGACTGATATGATCAATATTTATTGAGCTACATATACAGAAGTCTGTCTCTCAGTATGGCGTCGGGCCACCGTGTTTGCTAACCCAACATGCCAGACGTCTCGGCATGGAGCTGTAGAGGTTCCTAATGGTGTCCTGTGATAATCCATCCCATGCAGCTTGAATATTCTCACACAGTTCCTGCAGATGGTGCGGTAGGGGTGGAGGTGGAGTGACACCAGGCCTTCTGGATGTGTGATGCGTGACAACAAGCCGTACATCTTGGCGCTGACCACGGTGCCTCCACACACGGATTCATTGGTCGTCTCCACCAAAACAAAAGTGGGACTCGTCACTGAAGATGACCCGCTGCCATTCTGAGTCACTCCATGACAGTCTGGCACGACACCATTGCAGTCTTTAGCGACTGTCTTTAGCTGTGATTTAGCTGGTGTATGCTTCTGGAAAGTTCCATTTTGGAGGTGTTTTAAGGTGGACTGTAAAATTAGTGCTATGTTATAGTTTGATGACTTTTATTCTAAACCTGAAAAATGTCTACCAGCCTAGCTTGCCGTTTTGCCCTTTTGGCCAACATTAATGAGGGCTGTATCTCATCGTGTGAATTCAAATGGCCATTTTCAAATTGCATGCATGAGTCTAACGATGGTGACGTTGCTGATGTATTATTTTGAGTATGAATGAATCAGATCTCCTTGACTTGTTTCCCACTCAGGGCAGTTCTGATCAGCCTGCGGATCCTAGCGAACATCTTGGTGCTGCTGTCTCTGGCAGGCAGCATCTACATCATCTACTTCGTGGTGGACCGCTCCCAGAAGCTGGAGCAGCAGAAAGCAGAGCTCACGCTGTGGGAGAAGAACGAGGTCTGTCAGACTCTTTGCACAACACTACAGAATTCCAATTCCAGAAAACATTAATACACAGTTTGAGCTCACCAGATAAAAAATGAGACTCCTTGCGTGTTTAGGGTGGTAGGCGCTGCATGAGGATGATGGGGCTATAAATACCAGTGGGGTGTGAGTGACGGGATCCATAGATTGAGAAGAGGTGCTACAGTGCAGTGAATGTCTCGTTCCATGTGTGGAAAATGGCTCCAAAGCAGATGTTAGTGATTGGCTAAAAGGAGTGACTGCATTTGGGCGTGCCAAAGACCATAGTGTGAAGGAAGTAGCTGAATCTGCAGGTGTATGGAAGCGTGCAGTCATACGGGTCTACCAGCAGTGGCTAAAATCCCAGTCTACAGGGAATTCTCCTTGGAACTGTGCCAGGGAAGGCATCCACCAAATCTGGCCCAACTGCCCAATTCTTTGATGCAAGAGTGTCTGAACATTGATGTGGCCTACATTCAGAAACTTGTCCAGTTCATGCCCAATCCAAACACAGCTGGTATTGGTGCTGCTGGAGGTATTACATGGTATTAGTCACAGGTGACTTCTAGTTTGTCTGGTAAGCTTATAATATATAACTTATTAATTATTGTTAATTTGCTATATACACTCACTGAGCACTTTATTAGGTAGGTTCCTTGTTTCTATACTCATAGTCAGCTACACTGACCATATAGGAGCACTCTGTAGTTGTACAGGTACAGACTGTAGTCCATCTGTTTCTCTGTATACTGTATTACCCTGTTCCTCAATGGTCAGGACCCCCACAGGACCACCACAGAGCAGGTATTATGTGGGTGGTGGATCTTTCCGACACTGATGTGGTGGTCCTGTTCATGCTGGTACGAGTGCATTAGACACAACAAAGTTACAATTGTAAATAGTTGATTTGCTTCTGTGGTTGGAATGGCCACTAGGGGGCCTGCACAAAGAGGTCACACTGCGTTTCGTCCTATGTAATACATTGCTTCATTAATAACAAAGGGACACACTTTCATGTGCTGTCCGCTACGTGTTTATTATGTATTAGGTGAGCGTGGTGGTCTCCCTCATTACCATGATCGCACCGTCTGCCTTTGAGCTGGTGGCTCAGCTGGAGATGTACCACCCCAGGACCAGCCTCCGCTTCCAGTTGGCCAGGTTTGATGCTACAGGTCTAAAACTCAAAGCTCTAGTTGTCCTCAGGCTGATCTGCTAGTTCTTATTTATGGGCTTCTTTAATTTCATCAGGGTGCTGGTGCTGTATCTCGGAAACCTCTACAGTCTGATCATCGCCCTGTTGGATAAGGTGAACAGCATGAGCTCTGGGGTAAGTGACCTTTTTGAACTCTCCTCCAGTTCTGACTGAAACGTTTAATTCTGGCACTATTTTTGGTTTTACACTCATTGTCAAAAGAATAGCTGCACCCAGAAGGAATCAACCCACAGGAATGAAACTTGGTGGGTAGGTTTGACATGGCGAGACATGCTAATGATTCGAGTTTCATGCTCAGGCGCGCATGTGACGTAAGCAAGGACGGACCTTATTGGTGTACTTGACTGACCCAACAGCTACGTTTGTGGACATTCAGTGAGCAGTGATGTCCTCCATGAGTCATCCTGTTAGCGCCAGCACCATTGGCGGACGACTGCACGATGCAGGACTACATGCACACAGACCATTACAACGACTGTCCTTAACA
>JAVGWN010002428.1:0-11138 GCA_034552555.1 Semaprochilodus insignis
TTATCCCCACATTAATTATTACTTAAAATGCCTAAAATTAAAATCAATTTCCCCATCATCAGCTGCTAATGGTTAGAACATGGTTAGAGAGGATTCTGGAGGAGCTGGTCTTATTTAAACCTCAGTTATTTGTTTTGATTTGCTCCTGATTGTTTAAGTGAGTGCCGTAGTTTTTGCCATAGTCAGATCCTAGCCTGCAGAAATAAAGTTGGAGTCCGGGGAGGGGATGTAAAACAATTGGAATCCAGCTAGTTCACCCCATAAGCAGACCACAAGATGCGTAAAGAAATCTCAAACAATCCTAAAACATGATCACAAGACCTTAGAGGAAGTTCTTACCACAGATGATGTCAAAGTTCATGCATCTGCCTTCATAAAGACTGCACTGTCAGGTGTTACTACTAAAGAGATGTTTCTTTAGCGGAGGACTTATGAATGTCTCACAGCAGTAATTTAATTTCTATTAAAATTAACTAAATTTCTATTTTTTTAAATTAACTAGTTGAGTAGTAAAGTTCTATTTTACCAATATAACAGTTGTAATATATTTGTCAGATGGGTGTCTGTACACTACAACTGATTTTAGATCTCTGTCATCTTGTTGTCTCACAGTAGCAGTTTATTACAGTAATTTATAAATAAAAAATAATTTTTAAAATAATTTATATAAAAAACAAAAACAAAGCATGTACTGCCAAACTAAAGGTAGTATGTTTGTCAGATGGGTCTCTGTACGCTATAAGTGAGTTTTTTATATCTATCTATCTATCTATCTATCTATCTATCTCTATATATATATATATATATATATATACAATTATATAACTACTACAATTTAACCAAACTGTATCCTACCAGAGTAAAGTCTGTAGTATGTTTGTAAGAAAGATGCGTTTTAACAAACTCATTTTATTTTGAAGCAGGTTTGTGTGGGTTACATCTTTACAATGTAAGTTTTTCACATGTTCTATGTCAGTGCGTTTCAAGTCTTTATGAATAACATCAACAGGTTCCTCATCTTTCTGAATCTTGTATGTTTCAAACAGAACCCGCACTTTAGAGGCGGCCCATTACCGTCTTCGACGCCTCCTTCAATGGTTCAGGCTATAGTATCAAACATACTTGTCAAAATGAAAGATGAGGAACTCTGAAGAAATGTAACGATTGTAGTTTGTTCCCCAAATTACCACGACTTAGAAAATACAATTTCAGAGATTGTAGGAGTTATCTGTGAGCAGTATGAGGCAGTAAACACAAATATCCAGCAAATATCCGATATCAGCCAAACTTTACCGAGCTGTGAGCTAGGGAATGAAACAAAATGGGATTCCCCTCTCTGGTTAAACAGCAGCAGCAGCAGCAGGTCTGTAGAGTTACAGCAGAACTGCTGACTGCAGGTCAGTACAGTCATGGAGCAGGAGGTGAATGTGGAGCTTGTAGGGTGTTAGTTACTTTATTGGTGTTGGTCGTGTCACTGATGTTTGACTTGCAGACCCTCCATATCGCTGTTCTCTTTACTACTTTCATCCACAGCATAATCCTCTAATCCAGACCTCACTATTTCTGGCGTAGCCTCCTTCATGATACAAGCTACTTTGTATATTTATCTCTGCTGGTCTCCTGCAATCTAATAGGTTGCCAGGTTTTGTGCAAATTGCAACTGAAGTCACCCGATCATGTTTCAACAAAAAAAACCTAAAAATGTAAATATTTAATAATATATCAAGTCATTTTGAGTCATCTACCTCAAGTCTAAGTCAAGTCTCAAGTCATAAACACCAACTCAAAGTCGAGTCTTTTATCAGTGTTAGTCAGACAAGTCTCAGATCCTCAAATTTGCGACTTAAGTCCAACTCGTGTCAAGTCACATGACTTGAGTCCCCCAACTCCAATTAGGACTCTTGTGAAAACAGTTAGCCTTTTTGTTTCATGTTTATGTCAGTGCAACATGAAGAACTTGTCAGGATGAGCTTGAATGCGAAGGAGTGCAGACTTCAGCTAAGCTAGAGCTAACTGTGAGCTGTGTATGCCGTGGCTGTGACCAGTACAAGTACAAGTGTAATAAAGCATAATGAATTGTATATAAGCTGTGTGCCTTTAACAGCAGTGAATGATACCATATTCTATATAGTTTATTGTGTGTAAATATGTATAAAACTTTTTGATTTCATTTCTGATCTTGTCTGACTGCCTTAAAGTCCACCTACATTTGTCCTGTACCTAAATTCTGTCCAAACTTCAACATTATGATGTCTGATTATCAATGTGCACAATTTTGTTGTTTTTTAAGGTTCCTCTCTGGCATTTCATGAGGGGCGAGTGCGATTGTCAGGAGGGATGGGGTGTAGAGGGGAGGTGGAGGTGTACTTCACGCAGGACTGGAGGAGAGTTCTGCTGGACTCCTGGAGTGAGTCTGAGGCCTCTGTGGTCTGCAGACAGCTAGGCTGTGGCTCTGGGTTCAGCTTCTCCAGCTCCTCTCCATCCAGTCCTGAACACAGCCACATGTGTTTGATGGGTTTCAACTGTTCTGGGAGTGAAGCTCATCTGGGGAACTGCAGCAGCGCACAAGCAGTCAACTGCAGCTCCAGAGAACAGCTGTACATCACCTGCTTGTCTGGTAGGTATTGTAGTGGGAGGAAACGAAAATGAGAGTAAGGAAATTGTTATGCACGTAACAATCCATTAAATTAGTTTGGGTGGTGGAGTTAGATGGCCCGTTTTTTTTTTGTTGGTTTTTTTTTTAGTTTCACAAGAAAAACCTTTAATAAAGAGTCTCAAAGATCTATGCATGCAAAACCACACACACTCGCTAAACAGGCAGTTTACATGCAGGCTACTTAACTAGCAGCTAACAGGTGTGAAAATATTAGCTTTATATGAGAAACAGAGCTGAAGAAACAAGACGTCAGTTGTCACTGTACATAGTTATGGGGCAGCAGAACCCTTAATTTCATTTAGAGCAGATCACACAGCAGTATGGTCAGACTGATCCACAGGAGTGATTGTATTCAGAAGCAAGCTCTCTGTTCTCATGTTAATGAGTGTAACTGTTCCGGCACAGATTGCAAAGTCTTGGCTGTCGTTTTCATACTGAAACCACATTCAGTTGTTTTATGCTGTTTATAAAGCATCATCTAAAGGGGTTTTAAAACCATGAGCTAAAGTGCAAAAAATAATAGGTTAACAGAACATAAACAGATTTCCCTTACTATTACAAGATAATGAACTTTATTGCCATAGTGATGATTAATCTCAGAAATACTGCTGTTTTTATCAGTTCAGCTCACATGGTCACTTGTTACAGTTGCCAAAACTATAATTTTAGGATGTGGCTAGAATCACTGGCTATCACCAAACATACAGCAGTGTTTGGTCAAAGCTGAATAAAGGAAATAATTCTCCATGTAAGAATTCCTTCACAGCTATCAGTAGATAATCCTAGTGTAAAATGATATAGAGGTGAAAATACTATGAAAAGCTAGAGTAGCCATGTTAGCTGGAGTTCTTGAAACAGTTTGTAACAATAAACTGGTTGGCTAAAAGGTAAACAACCTACTGGCAGGAGTGTGTGTTGGTTGGTCTGCGGCTCCACTGTAGCTCCAGAAAAATAAGCTGCCATCAGTGTAACATTACTGTAATCTGCAGCAGTGAAATGCTGACACAAAGATATGCCCCCTTCATATGACAAAATATATTCCTTCATCTCTCTTCCTCTCTCAAAACTGCACTGGAATTAATTCAGACAGCACCATATGCTGGACAACAGCTCTGTGTGGGTGTATGCACCGCATGCTACTCAGTACTCAAACAACAGCTTAGCTGATAAAGGACGGGCATGATATGAGCAGATTTCTTAGTGGGTACTAAGATTAAGAGGGTGTAGGGTTTTAGAGTGGTAGACCATAAAACAGAGAATAGCAACAGTCTAACCTAGATGTAATGCAAGCATGAGCCAGGATTTCAGCATCTTAAGAGGTAAGCAAAGGACAGAGTCTAGCAATGCTAAGAACAAAATTGCATGACTTAGTCAGAGATTTAATATGTGGAGCAACGGTTAAACATGGGTCAAACAGGACACCAAGGTTTCACGCAGTAAAGGATGGACTGACTGGACTGTTTTCAGCAACAAAATGCAGTCTAAGTAGGCAGGCAATCAAAAATCCAGCATTAATCTTGAGACAGTAAGCATTCACCCAGTTTAGTAAATCATGAATAAAGAGCAACAGTGAAGATGATGGGAATGATTCAGTGGGTTTAAGGTTAAGATGGATCAGGCTGTTGCTGTCTTTGGCTCTAAGGACCAAGGACAGAACCCTGAAGGACTCACAAACTGAGATCTATCTGTTAAGTAACAGCATAACAGGACTAGATTAATAAGCATGGATGAGAGTAATCTCAGAACAGTGATGACAGTGAAAATCTGTCTGAAATGTCTTAAAAAGGTTATTGGTGTTCAGAAAAATCTTGGAGCTGTGAAGCAACAACCCTTTCAAGTACCTTTGAAACAGATGGCAGACTTAGCTACAGGAGCTAAGAAAATAGGTGGAGTAATCAGAGGGGACAGAGCTTGGAAAACACTTGTTTTGGAGTTGTGTAGCCAGTAGCGCTGCCCTCTAGAAGTCGACGAGTTGAATCGTCAGTCGGATTCAAGTCAACTGAGAATCTTCAAGTCGACTGACAACAGTGACGAGTTTTATTTATTTATTTATTTATTTATTGGTCATAAAACAGACAAAAGCTTACAAAATGCACAAGAACTTAAAAAAATTAAAGAGACATTTTAATAATTATTAAAAGGGGAATAATAAATATACATTTAAGTTCTAACTGGGCTATGATGCATGCTCGCTAAAAAATTAAATCCATGTGACAACGTGCGCTGGCGGTTCACCGGTGAAGGAAGGTAAAGCTGTGAAGCTGAGAAACACGGGTGGAACGACGTCTCAGAAAAAGTCTAAAGGAGCTGTTGAAGAAGAGAATCCGAACAAATGCAAGTTAATTCTGCTTGTCATTTAGTCAGACATCGAACACTGCTTCAAACAAGTGAGTTGACTTTTGTTTTAGACATAATGGCTGTTTGCGGTGAAGGAAAAACAGACCGAAGACGTTTGTTTTATTATAATTCCACTATTTTAGAACCTACATTACAGATATTTTTATTTATTCGTTTACAGCTAAGATTATTTTTATTTAAAGATAAGTACAGTCACTTAATATACCTGCCGATAAACAAGAAATAATTATTTCAGCTCGGGTAATATAATAATTAAACGGTTTAAATATTGACTAATTTGGTTTTATTTAGGAGTTCATTATTTATGAGAGATGAAAGACGAAGGGTCATCCTACTGAAGAAGCTGTTAAAAGTGAAATTAAAAAGACTGCTGCCCGACGCTATATTCTGTAATTAAATCAGGCTCCAATTCAGATCGTTCATCATATGCCACGTCTCTTTTAGTTCAAAAATATGTTCCTGTGACTCTGCTGACTTTCTAAATGAGGAGGACATCAGATCTGTAACGTATGCAAATTGATTTACTGATTACTAGATAATGTATATGGAGAAAAAACATGAACGAATAGTCGAATCATCGGCCAGGACGGGCGAATCCGATTCGACTGACAAAATTCTGAGTCGGGTACAGCCCTGGTAGCCAGACAGCTTTAGCACCATGTATATGAATGTGAACAACTCGTGTACCATACACAGGCTAATTTCACACCTTTTTGAAAAATGACGGCTATCCTGCCACCCCTCTCTGGTAGCCTAGCCGCACAGAAATAGCTAAAACCAAGTGGGGCTGCCTCATTAAGATGCATAAATTTACCTGGTATGCAGATGGTGTTGTCTGAAGTCATTTAGGAGTGTAACTTTGTCAGTAAGAGAATGACAGTTAAGGTGGCAGGGAGAGGTAGAGGATTGTGGCTGGTCAGCAGCTTGTAGGACTACACATAAAACACCAACATCACGATTGAATTTGGAAAAGCACTTCCTACAGCCACAGCCACTAGTCCAAATAATGGGGATAACTTCCCAAATCGTAACTAGGTATCATGCTTGAACTTGGGATTCATACTCATGAAGTCTGTTTCTCCGTATGTGGTGTTGTATGTTTGTATCATTTTAGCTCACAGCTCCATCAGGCTGGCTGGTTCTGGAGGAGACTGTGCAGGAAGGCTGGAGGTTTTCCACAGCGACTCATGGGGGACGGTGTGTGATGACTCTTGGGGTATTGAGGATGCACAGGTGGTCTGCGGACAGCTGCAGTGTGGAGTGGCCCTCAGTGCCCCGGTACCAGCTCAGTTTGGACCTGGAACTGGACCCATATGGCTGAATGAGGTGGAGTGTGAGGGGAATGAGACGTCCCTGTGGAACTGCAGGTTTCAGCTGTGTGGAGAGGATGAATGTGCGCATAAGGAGGATGTAGGAGTCGTGTGCTCAGGTAACGTGATGACTGACATTAATATATGCAGTGTACAGACATAAATTATATTTATTGTTTTTGAAACCTTTAATAAAAATGTTTTAAGGTAATGCTAAAAAGCGTTTTGTCAAATATAATCAAAAGCAGACTTATTTAATAATAATTTATCACTCATCATATCATCATCGATCAACAATCAACGTCCAAGATGTAATATTAGATGTCCATCTCCCACCAGATTATAAGGAGATCAGACTCACTGAGGGCTGTGAGGGGAATCTGGAGGTGTTCTACAATGGAACCTGGGGTAATGTGTGTGCTAATGATATAAATGAAGAAACAATAAGTTTGATCTGTCAGGAGCTGAACTGTGGAAGATCTGGTAGTGAAGGCCAAACTAAAGCAAGGGTGGAATCAGCTCCTAACTGGCTGGATAATCTGAAATGTAGGAAACATGACTCCACTGTTTGGCAGTGTCCATCTTCCCCCTGGAAACAGAACAGCTGTGATAATCGTGATGAGGTGGCTCGCATTACCTGCTCAGGTCAGTTTCTCTCCAGTACAGTGTTTGTCAAGCCTGGCCATGAAGGTTCACTGTCCTGCTCATTTTCATGCTTTTCTTGTCATGGAAGACATCAAAAAATGCAGGGCAGTAAGCCTCCAGCACCAGGATAGAGAAACACTCTTCTAATAGATCTAATAGATATTACACTGAGTAGACATATGTCTGTCTAAAAGTAGACATAAAGATTACAGAAGGTGTGAAGATCTGGGAACTGTGATGTTGGTAGAGAATCTAAATGATTTGCTATCTCTGAAGTGCATTTGTGTAAAAAGCATATGAATAAATAGCATTCTTCGGTTCAACAGGAGAGAAAAAACATCCTGTGCTGGAAAACCATCTGAAATGCTCCTCACCTACTAACCAGAGACAATGCTCAAGTAAGGACACTTAGACACTGAGTTCAGTCATTATGAATGATAAAGTGTTCCTGCAGTCCAGGGCTCAGTACACATCAATACTTACATTTGTAACTGTTAAGTAAATCTCAGCTGCGCTTCATATTTCTTTCATTTATTGTCATGCCATTGCCATGACAATAAATGTCCTTCTGAGTTTTACTGTATTGTTGTAGTTCCGAGACTTTTTTGAGGTTTTTAAGGTGGACTGTATAATTTAATGAGTGCTATGTTATAGCAGTTTCAAACAGGTTGTAGGAGCCTGTAAAAATGAACATTTTCTACAGTAGTTAATAAATATCACCCTATCTCATGTGTTGTGTGTGATGTAGATCACCTGCCACTCAGGTTAAGTGGAGGAGATGGAAGCTGCTCTGGGAGGCTGGAGGTGTATCATAATGCTGAGTGGGGGTCTGTCTGTGATGATCTGTGGGACATCAGGGATGCTCAGGTGGTCTGCAGGCAGCTGAGCTGTGGTCCGGCACTGAGTGCTGATAGGAGTGCTGTGTTTGGTTCTGGTGAGGGGCCTATCTGGCTGAACAGAGTGAAGTGTAGAGGGAATGAGATTCACCTGTGGGACTGTCCTCATTCCCTGAAGAACCATACTGACTGCTCCCACAGGCGGCATGCCTGGGTCACCTGTGCAGGTCAGAGGAGTCTGTTACCTTTCAGCATTATAGACCTAATCAAGTTTTCTTGTGGTGGTCACTGTTTTCAAGGCAACTGAAATTACTTTTTTATTTTTATGTAATTGATTGCATAATATTGATAACAGAGAAAGGAAAATGCAACTCTTTATGCGATTTTTCAACATCAATATGCATGTATTTAAACTGGCTGAGAAACTTGTTAAAGCTCATTAGAACTTTGTTACATGTTGACACTGAGATTTAGAGTCAGAATGGCTTCCTCTTATTCAGACAGAAAGAGATTTGCACAGATGGTGTTACACAAACACAAGGTGTTACACAAGGTGTTACAAGGTGTTACAAATGTACATTGTGTGTACATTTCATAATGTACCAAATGAATTCGTCTGAAATTACATGGAAATGAGTCTTACATTGTTTACATTGACTGACATTAGTAAAGTTACTGTTTTGTTCAAACAGTGATAATATTTTTATATAGTTTTTTATAATTCTATTTAGTATTTTTATAGTTACACATTAACAATAAAATGAACAACAGTGTTACTGGTTATATATTCACAGTTACAGATGGGTTATAATAGTGCAACTCAAATACATTGTAGTATCAACTACATGAGTGGATCAATGTGACGCATAAACATCAATGCGTGTGTTTTTCACGCATGTTCACATATCCGGATGATTCCTCTCTGTGGTCAAAATGATCACTAAAAATTCATATCAATAGATTTTCTGATTGCTGGACAATATGAAAAATGAGCATATAGTCTAGTATTCATATTGAATGGCCAAATCTGATTTGAATGACAAAATTCTAAGGTGTGGAAACATGTGGAAGCAGTTATAGAAAAAATAAGACCTTTGGTGTTATGTTACATTTTATTATATTATTGTTATTTTATTACTTATTCTATTTTATTTAAAAAAAACAGCAAACACTGACATACCATTAAAAACAGAAGGTAGCACTATACTATAGGGTATTGTTCATAAGGCTACATGACACCTACATAAGCTTGACACTACATAAAGGTTTACAAATGCTTACTCCAATAGGCGTCATTCTCTGTAAAGGTCACATTAGCCAATTTTATTCAAAGTTAGCTAAAGTAGCCTTTATGACAGATAACACTGATTAGATTAAGCATATGTAAACATTTATATAGGGTCATGTCAGTTGTTATGACAAGCTTATGTAGGTGTCATGTAGCCTTATGAACAGTACCGTACAATAAAGTGTTCCCTTGAGATCAGCTTCCTGTAAGTTTACTACAAATCATATTTATTACCGAAAAAAAACAGCACTTGTCTGTTTCATATGTGTAATCACATAAGGGAAAATATGCTGTTACAACTACTATATCAAGACAACCTTGTGTAACACCTTGTGTTTGTGTAACACCATCTGTGCAAATCTCTTTCTGTCTGAATAAGAGGAATTCTGCCATTCTGACTCTAAATCTCAGTGTCAACATATAACAAAGTTCTAATGAGCTCTAACAAGTTTCTCAGTCAGTTTAAATACATGCAAAACATTTGAATTTGATTAAGTGGTGAGGTCTCTACTTCTCTGATTATTTAACTTTTTATTTTTGCCTTCTGCAGACATATCTGTGTCTCCAACTGTTACATCTGAAGTTACTACCATCACAGGTACTCTTTTATTCAACTCTGTGATTTTTTAAAATGTTACTAAATGCAGTTTTCTATGGAGTTTCTATTCTGTATTTCTATTTACAGTCGGTCAGACAGAGAAAGAAGCAGTTAGTCCTCCACCAGTTGTTCCATCCATCTATCCAGTGCCTCTTCTGGTGCTGGGAGTGCTGCTCTTCCTGGCCTTAGTGCTTCTGGTTGTGCTGTTGTACCAGAACAGAGTGCTCAGGAGAGGTAGAGAGATTCAGAGATCATCTACAATCCACTTTCTGTACATTCTCTAAACATCATTAGTCCTTCAATCTGTCATCAGTCTTCTCTTCTACTGAACTGGCTCCATGTTTCTCTCTGTCTCCCTCACAGTGCTCTCTAAGAGGAGGCGTANCTTCTACTGAACTGGCTCCATGTTTCTCTCTGTCTCCCTCACAGTGCTTTCTAAGAGGAAGCGTAAGACTCCAGCTGAGGCAATCTATGAGGAGATTGATCAGAGACTCATCCGTAAAGGAATGACTCAAAAGGGTAAATGACATGTAAAGCTCTCAACTGGAAGCAATCCTGGGGGTCCCCGATGATTAAATTAGACCAATTATTCATCTCCTTTTTTATGTCTTGTTAATAATACTGGAATGGATTATTGTGAAGGCTTTGAGGATTCATGGGTAACACTGGCCCATCACAATCTAGCTAGTTACTGTAGCCTAACAGCATATACAGTGAGAGAAAAATGTATTCAGACACTTTTGCTTTTGAATTTTAACATACTTCTGTATATATATTTGTATACGTCCAAAAATGTACACTCATAATATACTGTATTTTGAGTTTGTACTGTACTGTAAATATAAGCTAAAAGTATGTGTTCATAAACATAAACAAAGATCTGTTAAAAACTAAACACTCCAGACACTGTATCAAAACTGCAATCATATGTAAATATTAAAATGTTATTATAATTATTATAATTTTATGTGCATGCAAGTCTGAAAACCACTCTATTCAGTCACACTTTGGCTCTGCACCCAAATTCATTACATGTTACAATATCAATCACAAAGCAATTTTATACTATTACTACAATTACTACTACTACTACTAATAATAATCATAATCATAAAAACAATAACAATAACAATATCAATAACAAAATAACAATAATAATAAAGCAGATGTATGTAGACATACCACTGACATTTAGACTGTGTGAAGTGCAGCAGGAGGACTGTGTGTGCCAGGACGGAGGGGCCATAAGGACCACCTGGAGAATTTGGGGTGGGCTCCTCCAGTCCAAAGAGAAAGAGAGATATGATGCACTTCTTAAATTCTATGTGCGTTTAGAGTCTTTAATTTTATTGAATATTTTCTTTTATGCCAAACAGCTAAACTGCTTGCAAACACATGAAATGAGGAAGCAAAAAAGTGAAGTTGCTTAGATCGCTCCAAATGTTTA
>JAVGWN010002429.1:0-11136 GCA_034552555.1 Semaprochilodus insignis
GTGTTTCATTATACTGTGCAACCCTGTACTGGTATAATGACAAAGCTGAATTGAATTGAATTGAATTGAATTGAATGAACTATATTTACTTTGGATTTACACGTCACCGAGTCATTATTTCTGCTAGTTTTGATAAAAAAAAAAATGATTAAACGCAACAAATGTGCAATTACAATGGAAATAACTGAATCTGAATTTACAGCATTGGCCGAGCCCTTTTAGGGTTAATACTGGCCATTTCTTCTGCCAATAATTTACATCCATTATCAAAATAAGGCTTTATAATGCATCCTCATGTTAGTGTCAAATCAGTGTCTGAAAAGTCCTCAACAAATTCATCTAAACATAAAAGCGTGTGGTCTATTATCCGTATTATTGCAGACAGAAGATCCTGTGCTTTAACACTGCTATAAAGCACATTTAATCAGCCCTCATATTAATCCATATCTACCTTCTGACCATCTACAGATATAAAGCACTTCGGCAGTGACCTCACACGTGGCCAGATGAATAACACAGACACTAACGCTCGCCTGGGGACGGTTATCTCCCATTACAGCCAACAACAACAACAACAACAACAAGCTGTGCAAGCTAAAGATTCAATTAGACATGAACCACCAACACAGTGTCGTCAATACAGTAACTTTAAAGCCAGTTCAGTCCTCCACCTACCACAGAAGCTGTGTCTTCAGCTTTAGTACTGGAGCTACAAAGTATCATGTTCACCTCAAACCATGTGGAGCTGTTCAGTAATCTCTAACAGACGTGACCGTGAGTTTTGGCAGTCTGTTATCTTAAAAACCATATAACATCTGCATGATTTTTTAATGTGCTGAAAACTGCAATAATTTATTTCCAGCTGCTTTTTGAGCCTGCTGTAGGATGAATGGGCCGCTATAGCCAAATACACTCATCGTCAAAAGAATCAACCAGAAGGAATCCACCGACAGGAATGAAACTTGGTGGGGAGGTTTGACATTGTGAGACACGAGAATGATTCAAGTTTCACGCTCGCCCGCACATGTGACTACTTCTGTATGTGTAGCTCAATAAATATTACTCATATCAGTCTAAATGTATCATCATTTATTGTTCCTGGTAATCTTTATCTTCCTTCCCAAAAGCACTGCAGTCCCACACCTCCTTCTGGGTGCAGCTATTCTTTTGTGATGATGAGTGTGGCTCACACGTTTTCAGGAGTTATTTGCAAGAAGATAAGATGCAGGATAATGAAGGGAACCGTCAAAGAAAAACAAGTGAGTTTCCCAAAAATGGAGTCAAAAGCTCCAGATAAAATGGAATTCCTAACAACAGAAGCCGCTGATGTTCTCAGAACAATGGACTGACCATCCCAGAGACAGCCCCCCCAATGCTGTAACATTAATATCTTGTGATATTATCCATTGGATATGATATTAATATCTTTTGGAAATTCATATAAAAGTTAGAAATGTAAGTTATAAAAAAGTTAGAAATTGAAGTTATAAAAAAGTTAGAAATTGCACTTCGCATTGTTCTGTATGGAACAAAAGGTGCACTTTGAAACATTCACAATATTTATATACTATATTTTTTTTCCCCCAAGAAAAAGCAGAAAATTATGTGTTATTTAAAATAAACCATGATATCTCTTTGGAAATCACTCACAGTATATTTTTTGCCATTTTATTTTGTGTTCTTGGTAAAAATGTTGAACATAGTCAAATGTTACATTTACACCAAAGCTATATCACACGGTTAGCAGCCTTAAAATCTATTAGGTAATGCCGTTAATGGAAGACCACGTGCAGGTTAACATGTATTAAAACCAACAGAGCATGAAATACATCTGATATAAAACTAATTCTGAATCTAATTTCCAGTGTTGCTACTTGACTAATAAATTACTGAACCCTTTCAAAGACCTTGAGTCTTTTCAAAAATGACCAGCTTGTGTCACCGGTCATACCGGTGTTAAAATAAGGCTATTAATTCCATACGTAAAGGAAAACGCACAAGGATTTTGATCTATAAGGCGAGAAATCTGTAGAACCAAACAGAGGAGCGCAGGGTTATTAATAATGCATATCGTGTTTAGGCTAACAGAGACTGACTTGGGTTATCATGCACAATTTAAAAGCTACTCCTTACAAGCTTGTTCTTCTGACCACATCTCCAGTAAAGCAGGCGGTTATACATTATGCAGTAATGTGAAGGTGCAGAGTGATCTCAGCCTGAGGTGACTTCCTATGGAGGTTTAGCACAGTCACAATGTTATCAGCCTCAGCATCTTACCGCCTTAAGACTCACCAAGCTGCATAGCAACACTCTTATTTCCTGATTAAGTTTGGATCGGAAACCCCTAAATAAACTGATCCAATCAGGATTGCAGGATTGTATGTAGGCAGATACAGCCAACCGAGCTCTTCCATTGGTTAGGACTTCAGGATCAGACAGTGGAGGCAGCTCTGTCAGGACTCTTTACTAAAGGAGTCACTGTAAATACATACAGTGATATAAACTTAAGATACATGATACCGTCTGTTATAAGCCTCAAATAAAACACACAGTATGTCTTTTAGCTTCAAACGTCTGTGTTTCATCTAGAATGCCACGTGCACCAGCACTAGCTAAGTACTAACATACTCCAAGAAATCACATGGTGCGCTAGATAATTAGTATTTAATTAAGCAATATTAAGGTCCATTAAAATTAACATCCAGAACAAACTGCCAATAAAATAAAAAAAACTTGTTGTAAGAAAAATAAATTTTGATTTATAAAAAATTAACATTAAAAAATAATTTAACGTTCTGCTATACTACTAACATGTAGAATTTATATTTCCAATCAAATTAACACCCCAATGTTCTAATGAAATTAATATCTAATAAAATTTAAATAAGAAATTATTAATAACAGTTCTAATCAAATTAATACATAGAAAGAAGTTCTAATAAAATTATTATTATCTAGAATGAAATTTTAGATTTGAACAAAATATTCATGAAATTAATATCTAGAATAGGCATCTAGTACAATTACAATTATGATATTCTTAATACAAATTCTAATAAAATTAGTATTTAGTTATGGCTGGCATCTGAAAGCTCTGTCTAAATCTTACAGTAGATAATTATAAATGACTGTAAACAGATAATTATAGTGCACCAGGATTTTCATATTTACACTGTACATAATAAACTGCAGTAAAAGAACCAGATGTATTTTTGGGGAAATGAGAAACTCCCTCCCTCCCTGCTCACGTCTTCAGGTGTTTATAAATATGCTTTTAAAAATAAAGGGATGTGACTCACAGTTAATTATGCACACACTCGGTGCTGACATTTGAGGGCATGCAGAGGCTGAAGGGCTTTATAGCTGTTTTTAAACTAATAAATACAGATAGAGGGAAGCACACCACACGGCAAAGAAGATACCTTCTGATCTTCTCAAGGGCTTCCATTACTTCATTAGAACCGCTTACACTTCCACGAAACACTGAAATGTTTTTTTACACAGATACTGTAGAAGGGTTTCAGACCAAACGCAGCACTTTACAGCTACAGACTAAAATATATATGACGCATTTAAGTCCATCAGCGAGGATTTAAATTACTCACAGTTATGCTGATCTGTCTGGGTGAGGACGGATTAGTCACATACCACCGAACAAAGTCATTATGTTTGAATATTAAACATTAAAATGAAGTTTAAAGTTAAATGTAATGCAAACCAGATTCTACTGACAAACATTTTGGATTCATACTTTCACTTTAAACCAAGTAAGAGTTTAAAAAAGTACTTGTACTTTCATGTAAACCGTTTCAGGTCATAAATGTCAAAACAAAAAAAAGAACAAGAAAAAAAATTTTTTAATTAATTTAAAAATAACACTGAAATCTGAAGCTTGTAAAGGACAATCCCTATGTTTTGTTAGAAACTAGTCCTGACATGGAGCTGGTTTTCATGTGACTGGACCCTGGTTACCTGGTTAGAGTCAGTGAGGTGTCTAGAACTTGCAGAAGGACTAGAGTCATGTTTTTTCTGGTTCCACTCTTTGTGCATCAAAACGTGATTGGCTGATTCCTCCGTCACGTTTCAGGTTATGTTGGCAGTTAATCTAATCCAGTCTTCAGTCCATCTTCAACTCAACTCAACTGTACTGTCATTATACCAATACAGGGTGTACTTCTCCAGTGCGGTGACGAATAGATAAATACTAACGGTGCAAAGACAAACAGACAGAGACCCATAAACGATGCGTGAAGAATGTGCAGGAGCAGTAACTGTACGTCAGAGTGTTACCGTACTAGAACTGAGGTGCAGACAGCAGTTAGCGTATGCAGTACAGTGAAGTACGACTTAGTGTTAAGTGTACATATAGGAAAGTACAGTGTGTTGAGGTAGCCAGGTGTGCAGTTCAAAAGTTCTAACCAAAGGGAGAGCTCACTCAGCCGTATCGACCTACATACCACAGAGAACACTATCCTGATTGGTCTGTTTGTTGTTTAAGCACGATGATTCTGGTAAATACAAGAAAGCCTGGAAGGCGCTGTGGGTTCTCCGTGTCTCATTCACTGTCAGAAACTACACAGTTAAGTCTACCACTTTACTTAACAACTCTACACCAGTACCCACACACACGCACGCACACACGCACACACACACGCACACACGCACGCACGCACGCACACACGCACACACGCACACACGCACACACGCACACACGCACGCACACACGCACACACGCACGCACGCACGCACGCACGCACTCACTAATAAAACTTCAGTTAGAGTTCCTAAAAGCTCGTATAAAAGTTAGAAATCTCAGAAAGGAGGTTTAATAAAGCCAGAATTAAAGTTATAATACTAATAGTATCTGGAATTAATATTTCCAATAAGATGAACATCCAGAAATTATTATCTAGAATAGGGACCTAGTAAAATTAAGATTAATTAAGAAATTCATAACCAAAGGTCTAATAAAATGTATATTTAGAACAGTTAATGAAATGAAACATCTAGAATATGGATCAAATACAATTAAGAAATTCTTAATGACAATTCTAATAAACTCTACAACTACAACAAAGTAGTTCTAATAATACTGATTAGATAATTATCTAGAACGGAGCTCTAATAAAATTAATACTCAAAATTAATGGAGTTCCAAAGAAGTCAGACTACGTAGTCAGAAACCACATAGTCCAGTCTTTTACTTCACTTAACAACTCCATACCAGTGTGTGATGATATAGGCATGCAGGTAGCACCGTGCTAACTGGTGGGGTATAAGCTTCCACTACATTAGCCTTGCAGCTTCAACTAAAGAAGCAAACTTCAGAAACTGACTGATCACATTTGGGCTAAACTGTAAATGCAATGACGATTATTTGAACTACCGCTCTGTGCCGACAGTATGATAACGGACTCGCTCGACATTCAGCGTGTTTTAATCAGCTCAGTTTAAAGAAACGCATTTTATCTCTAACGACAATGAATTTAAATATATATCCACAGAACCTCCTGCGGTCAGAAAAATAATTTACTTTAATTAAGATCCACAGCTGAGCCCCTCTGTTCGCTCTGATTTACTGCTCCTATGTTCATAAGTAAACTTCTAATTATACTCTTGTTCAGGCAACAGAGTCATTACTGCACGGTAACAATGATTCAAGTAAAATGTCTAATTGTATAACACAAAAAAACATAAAAATGGACCTTTACCTTGCATTCTTTGCAGCCCTGAAGCAAAACACGTTGACCCTCTGAAAGAGCCCGGTCCATGTACGTGCATTTAGCTGCAAACAGAAACATAATCATTTTTTGTACTGAATATGAGTGAAAAGGATGCCAAATATTACACAACTACAACAGGAAAACGAAAACTGCACGGTTCAGTTCCATTAGACTTGGCTCAGAGGACATCATCAGTAATGTGCACAGTAACAACAGAGTCCGAGTCGTTTTGAGGGTAATTTTGTGCCACGGTGACCTCTGAATGAACTTCTATGACTCCACAGATGAGCTCCAGCCCCACGAGTGGTGGAACGAGGTATCGGACACGTGTGGAGAAAGATATGCCCTGGCTCATCCTCCTTTACCACACCCCCATGGCCGCACCTGTTGAGAGGAGCCAATCAGCTACAAAAGCAACGGGGCTGCGGACCGGAATGCCGCTTTCTGCTCCTTCGCTCAGCTAATGGACTTGAATTGATTAGCCCTCATCAAAGCCTAAAGCAATTACACGCCTCTGGCAGAGAACAATCCCACCATCTTCCCCACCGACCGTGCATGGCTGGCTAGACAGAGAGAGAGAGAATAACATGGAAAAGGAGAAAAAAAAAGAAAAAAAGAGGGGGAGGATGCCGTGCACGCATTTAGGTGCTTTTGCACTTACGTCGGCACTTCCTGCAGCACGTTCCCTCTACATGCACAGGCAGAAAATCCTCCGAACAGTTGGCAGGAGGACAGAATATTCTCCGGCATTCGACAACACCGTTCTGGAAGACAACAGACAACAACGTACAGACAAATGCTTTAGTACAGTCACAGGAAAATCACCACAGCTGAGCAGATTTACATATTTAAGCCGAGTTAAGCCAAATTCCCCTCAGGTAGCTCTGTGTTAGTCAAACTAGCGGGTTTCTCTACTGTACCCAGTTTTATCAATCTGTTACATCATAAAGTTTTGGATTTTTGTATTTGTGCTTCATGTAGCAGATGTTCAGAAAAGGCGTATAGGCCCAGCTATTATACTAACAATCAGCCATTAATCTCAAGACCCCTGAACCACTATCAATTCTTTGACATCCACTATGAATTACAACACATTATCCAGCACTATTAATTATTCAGTGTCTGTGGACTATGTAATATCTACTCTGAATAATTCAGCATCTAATATGAAACTAATGTGCAAGATCTAAACATGGCCACTACCTGGCCACTTTATTAGAAACGCCTACCTTTGTGTTTTACACTCACTGGGCTGTTATTTAGAAACACCTACCGTGTGCCTCCATTACCTGGCCACTTTGTTAGAAACAACTACCTTGTGTCTTCACTAACTGGCCACTAATAGAAACTACTCCCTTGTGCTTCCACAAACTGGCCACTTTATTGGAAACACGTACCTTGTGCATCCACTACCTGGCCACTTTATTAGAAATGCCTACCTTTGTGTTTTACACTCACTGTTATTTATAAACACCTACCGTGTGCTTCCACTCACTGGCCACTTTATTAGAAACATCTACCTTGTGCTTCCACAAACTGGCCACTTTATGGGAAACACGTACCTTGTGCATCCACTACCTGGCCACTTTATTGGAAACACCTACCTTGCGCTTCCACTACCTGGCCACTTTATTAGGAGCACCTACCTTGTGCCTTCACTACCTGGCCACTTTAATAGAAACTACTCACTTGTGCTTCCACAAACTGGCCACTTTATTGGAAACACGTACCTTGTGCATCCACTACCTGGCCACTTTATTAGAAATGCCTACCTTGCGCTTCCACTTACTGGCCACTTTATTACAAACACCTACTGTGTACTTCCACTACCTGGCCACTTTATTAGAAGCACCTACCTTGGGCTTCCACTCTCTGGCCACTTTAATAGAAACTACTCACTTGTGCTTCCACAAACTGGCCACTTTATTGGAAACACCTACCTTGTGCTTCCACCAACTGGCCACTTTATGAGAAACACCTACCTTTCACTAACCAGTTTCTGACCACAGGACTGCTCATGTTCAGATATTGCTTCAGTGGCATTCCATTCTCAGCACAAGAGTGGACTGACCACCACCCTAAAATATTCAGTTGAGCAGCTATGTGGTCAGAAAATGACCGTTGATTAAGGACTAGAGGATGACCAAATCATACTGTGAATCCACAGACGAGCTACAGCCTCTAACTCTAGATCAGCGACATCTGAGTGGCTGGGGAAAACACAAGACCACCTGTTCAGTAAAGGGGGACACAGAGGTGTATATAATATGTTTTTTCTAATATCTCACCACACAAGAGCAGGTCCTGCAGTTTTCCGGTTCAGTCCAAAGCTCTTTGTCTCGATAAACCACATTGTTCACGCTGCAGGTCCGCTCACAGTGACAGCCCTCCAACTGGCTCAGCCTGGACTCTGCATAGTTCAGCTGAAACACACACAGACAATTGGGTTTATACATCATATGTAATGGAACGTAAACATGAGCATTTCTATTGGTCCATTCATCGGGAAATTTTCACATGAGTAATGACTGCATCATCCAATCCCAGCAGGTTGTTCAGGTGCACTTTCATGCTGCAGCTCTCCTGCTCTACCACATGCCAAGCATGCTCTACTGGATCGAGTGAATGGGAAGGCCACTAAGGAACACTGAACTTGTGTTCACGAAACAGTTTAAGACAACTCCTGCTTTGTGACATGCTGCATTACCGTGCCAGGAGCAGCAATATCAGAAGATGCTAGACTGTGGCCGTGAAAGGACGCACATGGTCAGTAACACTACTCCAACAGGCTTTGGCCTTCGAGCAACGACTGATCAATATTAACAGCCCACACTGCAACAGNCATTACCGTGCCAGGAGCAGCAATATCAGAAGATGCTAGACTGTGGCCGTGAAAGGACGCACATGGTCAGTAACACTACTCCAACAGGCTTTGGCCTTCGAGCAACGACTGATCAATATTAACAGCCCACACTGCAACAGGACAGCATTCCCCGCACCACTACACCACCTCCACCTGCCTGGACAGCTGACACAAGGCAGGCTGGCACCAAATTCTAACCCAGCAAAAATCAAGATTCATCGAACCAGGCTACGTTTTTCCAGCCATCAACTGTCCAGTTCAGTTTTCTGTTCTTGGCTGACAGATGTGGAGCCTGACGTGGTGATCTGCTGTTGTGGGACATCTGTCTCAAGAGTGGATATGTGCATACTGTGGACTTTTGTTAGCTCGAACGAGTTTGGCCATTCACTCGACCTCTCGACCAGTTCTGTCGACTGAACTGCCACAAGGCTTTCTTTATGGATCTTTACAGACAGAGAGACAGACAGATGTTTAAATATATGTACCGAGTTTTTGAAAATGCTTTTTAGTCCGGAACCTTTTGTTCTTTTGTTGGTTCTGTAGGTTAGAACTCAGAGGACAAACGCTTCTTTAGCATTCTGCTACCAAAACAAACACTGATTGCTATTCCTCTCGTTATGTCGAGGCCCAGCCTTTACTAATCTAATATGGATGAGGATATTAAAGTCTGACATTGAGGTGATCAGCTGAACCCCATCACAAACACAGACACTTCCCTCTCCGCTTTATGAGCTGTAATTCGGGGGCCCTGCTCTGGTATAACCTTCACCCACCTGCATCTAACAGCCGTGTAGTCTTAAAGAAACATGGCAGACACACAGTCCACAGGAATCTAGCACTTTCATCTGGCATCAGTGCCCCTGGAAATCTCCCAGCCAGTAACAAAATGGTGTCATACTTTTATGGGATAATTTTTTTTTTTTCGTTCACTGAAACCAGAGGAGGAACTGAAACGAGCTGAGTCTATGTGCATCTGATTCCATCATTAAGAAAACCCTGTCATCATTCTGGTAGGCGAGCTGTAACTGACTGTGCTCTGAAAGAGCTCACCCTTATCACTGTTGCTGCTGGCGAATGAAGACCGAGCAGAACAGACCAGAATGACCACAAAAGGATCCGTGCCCACCTTAGACACGGCTCCAGAAAGAACTACAAAAAAGAGCCAGGAGGAGATTAGCTAGACTGGTGGGGTGAATCTGTAAACTCATACACACATATACACAGCTGAAGTTAGCTTATTATTTACAGCTTCTTATTAGAATCCTTTCCACCTTAAATGGCGCTACAGTTACACTGAGGCGCTTTAAACCTAGAACAACCTTTGGATAAGAAGTCGGTGAATATGAAGCCAACATTAGTTCACCTTAATAATTGCTCCTTAATCAGGAAACATTCAGCTTTGTGTTGGAGATGTTAAATGAGCAGCATAGCGGAGCTATAATCAGTCACTGGAGTTGCTGGACTGTTCAAAGTGTCTCATTGGCTGCGTCCCAAACCACACACTTCTTTATTTCCCCCTCACTTTTTGCTAGACCACTCAGGCCGGCCAACATGAACGGCTCGCCAAATCTCTGACTGACTGACGCTGTATTTATACTGATCGGCCATGTCAGCGCATCCCATTTGTTTTCAATGGGAAGCGTCAGCTCTGTTAGACGAGGCATGGCGGTGAATGATGGACCCCTTGTGTCAAACTTGGAGAATGAGAATGAGCAGAGCTAGGAACACAGGCTCGCTCTGTTGGACTACAAACGTGCCTGTTGGTAGGGAAAAAAAAAAGCTCAACTTTTCAGCTGCAACAGATTCTGACTTTTAGGCACATCAACCAATAGAAACATCGAAGGGCGGGTACAGGCAGAAGACGGATGAACATCCGAGACAGAGGAGAGACTAATCAGTAACCAAACTACGGCAGCGTCTTAATACCTTAGTACACAGTAAACACTCTGCACCAATCTAAGTAGGCTTAAAGTAGCTTCCGGAACTGTGAGAACTCGCAAGAAGTTTATATGAGATTTAAGAGATTTTCTAGAACCTTCGAGAAAGTTTTAGAAACTTTCTAGAACTGTCTGGGACTGTCGAGTAGTACACATAGCAGTATGAATACAGGTGTGCTAAAACAGCCATTTCAGTTGATGTTCCAGCTGAGTGAGGGGATAGTGGATACAGAGCTACAGGTAATTTAGAGGTCATCAAGAGTTCACAGCATCCGGCAGACGCATTCTGCTACGTCTGTGGGCAATTTATCAAGAACAGAGTGAAACAGTACTCCATGAAGCGTCTGCTAAGATGTGCGAGGCCTTCAAAGTGTCTCCGGCATACCTGTCGGGGATCAGGATAAACCGTGGGCTCCTCACCTGCGAGCACTGCAGGAAAACTACTGAAGGTAAGGTGGACAATTGCTGCTCGCTTAGATGGGAGACTTTTATTTGGTAAAGTTTTGAGGATTCAGTGAAATTTAAAAGGTGTTATTAGGAAATCTGTCAGAATTTTTTTTAATGTTGTATCAAAAAAAAAAAAAAAAAAAAAAAAAAAAAAAAAAAAAATATA
>JAVGWN010002430.1:0-11134 GCA_034552555.1 Semaprochilodus insignis
TACACACAGACAAACCTACACACCCTCACACACACACACACACACACACACTCACAGCTCTACACACACCCTCACACACACATTCACAGCTCTACACACAAACCTGCACACCCTCTCTCACACACACACACACACACTCACAGCTCTATACACACACACACACCTTTTCATTAGACCCAGTGATCATCTGATGCAGTTACAGGAAGTTTTACATCACACAACTCAAGTGCAACTTGCTGAAGTTGCATGAAGGTTTCCCGGTGTAAAGCCAGAGTTCAGATTAGAATGAAATTCTAAAATTATGAGAAACAAACAAACACAGTTTTCACGTGCTCATAAATACACACTTAAACACACACACACACAATCTCTGCTCCGAGGGCTCAACAAACCCCCCCTCATGTACTCCTCTGGGGGCCTCCCAGGCTCTTGTGGGGTCCAGCTAATCCTCAGCACACACACATATACACTGGGAGCTGTTAGCATCTCTCACTAGCGCTGAAGCTAAAGCAGGGAGCATCGATCCGTCAATCCGGCCCTAAAGAGCAGCTTCAGTGCCCGGTCACAGCCGGTGGTTATGGGACGGAAATCAAATCCGTGTGGAGGTATAGAGCAGCATTAATGGACTCAAAGAATGCAGGCAGATGATCTGCAGGACCAACACACACACGCGTGTGTGTGGAGGGAAAATGAAAGGGGAGTCACTCGCCAATCTGCTCTTGATATCATTCGTTTACCTCTGACACCAGGAAATGCCTCAGTCAATTTATCGCACATTACTTTTCCAGAACAGTCCATCGATGACCACCGCACGAGTGCTTATTCAATAACACACATGCACACCCACCAACACCCCCACCCCGTGAGCCCCTTCAGCAGCAAAAAGGCTGGGAATTACCTGCTAATGCATTGATATATCAAATATCAAATATTTATCAAAGCGACCGGCTGTTGGTTTAGCATCTATTGAATCTGTTCTCTGGAGAGAGCTGACCTTGATGCTGCACAAATTGTTTTACAAATAGTTTTTATCAACAGAGATCGGCGTTTACCACTCCGGTGTCCAAACACCGGAGGAAATGGGCACTGCAGTGTGCAGAGTGTGACCTGAACAGACTAACAGACCACCAGCCCAGACCACCAGTAGAGTGGATCATTTGAACCACCTACAAGCACGAGCAGCTCCCACACTTCCCTTGTCCCCCATGCAGACACAGGTGGCACCTTCATAACACACCACTGTCTCTGCCCGGACCGTTTCCAGGAGCTCAGCAGAAGGACATTTGGTGTCGCAGGACGTCCATTACGTGTCCTGCCATTGACAGCCAGCCAGCATATGAGGACAATTATTTCTTAATTAATTGTTCAGTCACAAGTTAAATGTTAATTAGTTGTAATTTTTTACATTATTTATAAATGATTATTTGACTTTTATATCTTGTATGTAGTTATAAACAGTTAAACACTGTGAACGTCCTGTAAAACACCTCCCTGGCCCTATTTGATTAATAGTTATACATTTATCAGAGTGTCAACTGTCTCTATCAGAGAACAATACAGCCCTCCCTCCCTCACCTTACGATCAATATATCAGGAATAGAGGTACCACTCACCGACATCTCCGACGAACGTGCACACACACACATGCACAATTGTTTCATACACCGAACTACGTTTCAAACAAAATACACAACTCGCCAAAACAGCCTGTTTACAGTACACCCACTACACTGTATCAGCTCCACTGACCATATAGGACACTCTGTAGTTGTACAGGTCCAGACTGTAGTCCATCTGTTTCTCTGTATACTGTATTACCCTGTTCTTCAATGGTCAGGACCCCCACAGGACCACCACAGAGCAGGTACTATGTGGGTGGTGGATCATTCTCAGCACTGCAGTGACACTGATGTGGTGGTGGTGTGTTAGTGTGTGTGGTGCTGGTGTGAGTGGATCAGACACATCAGTGCGGCTGGAGGGTTTAAACACTGTATCAGAGCTACAGAAGTACAGAGAGCTCCTATATGGTCAGTGGAGCTGATAAGATGGACTGTGAGTGTGGGTATAATGAAGTGGCCAGTGGGTGTTTTACAGATATGAGGTGGTCTCTGACTTTTCCACAGTACTGTATACATATATTAAATAATATAATGTGTATTTGCCAATAAATAAATTGCAGCACCATTTTTAAAGGACCGTTTTACTTCATGTGATAAATTATACATAATTCTATTTTGTTTGTTTGTTTGAAATTTTCTATATTTCTACCTTTTAAAATGTTCTATATTTCTGCACATATTTGACCCCCGACTTCATCCGATTTTCACACAAGCCCTAAAAATAGATAAGGACAAATAAAATTAAAGAGATAAAAAATATTAGAGTTTATTATTTATAATTATAAGTAATTCTTATAAATTAATTATTATAATATAATTATTTATAATAATAGAATTTATTGAAAATCTGATGAAGTTTTAGGTCAAGTTAGAAAATTCTAAAACGTTCAGAAGAATTGAGTCCCCTGTGACTGAAATGTACCTAATAGCATGCAATACCTCCATGAGCACCAGTAACAGCTGTGACTGGATTTGGCATATACTGGTCAAGTTTCTGGATGCAATTAAAACACCCCAGAACATCACAGAGGTGATTCAATTTTTGTCTGGGGAACATACATACATATGTAAATGAGATTTTAACTCATTTTTTAAAAGTCTCCATTGACTTACTTTTCATATCAGTGGCAGCTCAGAGACTTACTACATCTTAGCAGTAACTGAAGAGTATGAGTATTCATTTTAAATCATATTAGCCCAATTTAAATTAAAAGACTAATACCAAATAGAGCTGGACGTTTAATTAAACACTAAGTTGTTGGGATTTGTTTTCAGATGTTTGTATTTGTTGTTTACTTTGGGAGTTTGAGCTGATTCGGTAGAACGGCCCGTATACCCGGCGGCGTGTGCTGTAGGTATGATATGTATGTAAGTATGTGTCTGTGATAATGCAGGTCCTGCTTACAGACACGCTGCAAACGTAAGAAGACAGAGGCTAAACGGGAGAGGAGGTTATCCTGAGGGCGAAGACGCAGCAGACTGTTCTCTGTGGACTCTTCTCTTTGTGTGAGTGTGAGGATGCACTCATGCGGCGCTGCTGTGTGAGTCTCTGGGATCCTTCTGGACACTCAGCATGACCACACACTCCCATCGATCAGACAGGAGCAGCCAAGCGGACACACACACACTCACACACACACACACACACACACACACACACACACACTTACAGGTCTCTCTCTCTCTTTCTCTCCCTCTCCTCCTTCAAGCTTTCCTCCATTCTTCTTCTGCCGCTCTGTGCATCCGCCCTTCCCTCCACTTTTCTCTCATTTCTCTCCGTGTGTGCCTTTCGTTGTAAACTGTGTTCTAATGGTCTGAGGTCTTAGTAAAAGCCCTAACATGTGTTTACTGCTCTCTCTCTCTCTCTCTCTCTCCCTCTCTCCCTCTCTCCCTCTATTTTCACTCCTCTGTTCAGAAGAACAATCACTCCGGAGCGGTTTTAGCGTGGTGTTCCCTGCTGTTTATTGAAAATCCATCCTTTACTATCAACAAACTGCCTTTTCATGAGGTTGGAGCATTCTTTATATCGTGCTCTACATCCATCTCTCTCTCTCTCTCACTCTATCTCTCTCTCTCTCTCTCTATCACACAGATGTATTTATATATAATCTCACAAACTCTAACACACACTTTCACCAACTCTAAGAGTTCACACCTACTTCCACCTTACCACCAATCTGTATGAAAGGTCCACCAATTGTTCAGAATTCCTTCATGGTTCGGTGTGTGAATGAGAAAGAGTGGAGCTTTGGTGTGAGATGTTCTTTACACAGTGGTGATGGGAACCAGGGTTCTCCATGTCTAGAACACACATATAGACACTTTATTGACTATCTAAAACACCAGTGAATACACGTGTATTCTGAGTGTATATGGAATGTTGGTGATGGGAAAATCTGGAAAACCTGGAAATAATAATAAGTTTTCTTTGGGGGACTATTTTTTTGCCTCACAGTGCCCTGCAGCAGCATGTATCCCTCCACCATGAATGGAGTTTAAGGCTGAAATCTTCTCCACACTATCATAAACAGCGTCTCAGACATCAGGCAGCGTATTCAGAACCACCTCATGTAGGAACTTTCTGTGAGGGAGCTTTTAGAGGGGGACGTCTGGTTACCTTCACCACCACTGGGAACAGTTCTGACTCATTATGCGTCTCTAGAACGGAGCGTTTCACACCAAACCACTCTGAATGACTCTGTTTACATCTGAACTGTTTAATTAAGGTGGAATTTTGGGAAATTGCTGGAGGTCCCCTTTAGGTCACTTTAGACCTTTAATAATGACTATAATAATAAACTCACAGCCAGCTAGAAGGGTCTTGGGTTTGATTCCTGGCTGGGGTGTCCGGGGTTCTGTGTGGAGTGCGCATGTTCTCCCTGTGTCTGTGTTGGGTTCCTCCTCCGGGTGCTCCAGTTTCCTCCCACAGTCCAAAGACATGCAGTCAGGTGAACTGGAGATGCTGCATTGCGTATGTGTGAGCGTGCATGTCTGTATGTCTATGCTGTGATGGACTGGCAACCTGTCCGGGGTGTTTCCTTCTGGGATAGGCTCCAGCACACCCCATGACCCAGAAGGATAAGCTTGTTATGCAGTGTGATGATAAAGGTTGATGTAGGGATGTGGTGTGTCGCCTTTGTTTTTGCAGTTAGAAGCTGTGCAGCATTTAGCATGCTAACTAGCAAGCTAGCACACTCTTAGAGTGGCCATATGTCCAGTTTTAGGCCGGTTTTCAACTCCCAGTCTGGTGCAATACCTGGACGGACGCCTATTAGCCCTCTTTTCGGGATGAACTATTTAAAATGTTCCCTCCCCAACAATATTATGTGTGCCATTGGCTCACATCCGTGTCAAATGACATGCCTTGCATTTCAGTGGTTTGCCAAGGTCATGTGACATTGTGACTCGCCTACCGGCTAACTGCAGGTCAACCCTCTAAATGCTAGTCAATTAGTAAGCTCCCGTCTGACTCACGAATGTCGTCCATTCCACCCAATTAGCTGAGTAAAGCAATGGAGCTGTACCAGCAGTCGTGTGGAGGGATGCAGTAGCTTTGCAAGCTAAACCACTGTGTTATTCTGGCTTGAGAAGCTTATGTAGTTCACTGCTATGGCTGTGAACCAGCTGTGTTTGCCACCGTTTGGGACTTAAAAGTAGGAAATGTGTCAGACCGCAATGAATTCTGGGCCAGTTCTACTGCGGAAGTTGATATTTTGTTCTCACGTGACCCACTGCCCCCTCGCCCCCTCTGAAGGCCCATCTACTAATAAGAACACAGGCCATATACTCCTCATTCTCTCTCATCAACATTCAACCACTCTGGAGACTCAGCTAGCCGCTAATCACATGCTCATCAAGATGCTCAAACCCGTCAGTCCGCACAGATCTGCTTCGGTCTCCTGACGCTCACACGGTTTGATTCACTCCGAGAGTGTGTGTGTGTGTATTAACGCAGGATATGAATAGAGCTGGTTCGATTCTGCAGGGTCCCAGAGATGAGTTCGTGAGAGCCGAGAGGCCCAGACTCGCGCCCCCTCCTTCAGCGAGCAGGAGCAAATCTGAGTATCGACACGCTGAGCTCCCTCAGGTTAGCTTTAAAGGAAGAGTTCAGCAATCAAATCTGCACAGTTTCCCCCCCAAACCAAAGGCAGGCCTGTTCGATCAGCCGACACACGCTAGGAGTTTAAGGCTTCTGTAGTTTTAGAGCTGGAGCTGCAGTGCTAACGTGGCTAACATAACCCGCAGACATGCCTAATAGATAGCATGTTGTGTTCAGCCGGGCACGTCAACAGCACCACCATTTTCGAGAGGTCAACATCGCTGCTGGACTGCGCTCAGTACCCTCACAGAGCAGCGGTTTAAATACTGTCCAAACGTACATACACAAGTTTGAGTCACATTATTATGACCACTACTTTCAACGGCGGCAGCACGTAGCTCATGAAGGAAGTCACGTTTTCATGGCATGCTCTGGGTCCATGTGGAAGGCACCCTAACCTGATTTGGGAATGAGTCCGTCCCTGCAGATCACGTACACCCATACATGCTGACTGTCTTCCCTGGGGCGGATGGGATCTTCCCGGAAGACGATACGACATGTCACACGGCTAGAAATGTCCCACACTGGTTGGAAGAGCGTGACCAACACTTCCAGGTACTACCCTGGCCCCCTAATTCCCCAGACTTCCCTAGGACCCAGTTGAGCATCTGTGGGACCACCTCGATCGTCATGTTGGCTCTATGGATCCTCCCTCACATGCTCCCTCCAACGCTCCCTCCTACCAGGACCTTACTGAGTCACTCCCAGCCACTTCTTTCTTCCTTTCTTTCTATGTTTTTTGTTTGTTTCTTTCTTTTTTCTGTCTTCCGACCTCATATTTCTTCCATTCTTTGTCCTCTCTTCCTCCTTTCTTTCTTTCTTTCTTTCTTTCTTTTTTCTGTCCTACCTCCTTTCTTTCTTTCATTCTTCATTTCTTAATTTCTTTCTTTCTTTCTTATTAGAAAGCAAAGTATTAGCTGGTGGTCATAATAATGTGACTCGACTGTGTATTTCTGGAATGCTGCCCTATGATAGAAGTGTACCCCACCACCTGTGTCTCCTGGTATCTGCCCCCCGCCCCCCGTCCCCCCACCCCGTCCATCTTCTGTTCAGTATAAACCTGAATTTTCACAGATGTATTCCTTTACCGTCAGGGTAATGGGAGCTGCAGCGCTGCAGGGATGCGGGCGCCATGGCAGCGGCAGGAGGCCTCCAGCAGCAGGGTGAAAAGCGAAGGCTTCGATTCGCTGAGGTTCTCACACCGTCTCTGAGAGGCAGCGGGCCGGCCTGGGACGGCAGCTCCCGGCGCAGCACTGTGGAAGATTAATCACTCCTACTTTTTAATTATCTATTCCGTTTGGCCAGAACGGAAGCTTAGAGAGGCTTAGGCTTACTAAAGGATGCTAACACCGGGTTTGAGGGAATTAGATGAGAGTGAAGGGAAGGAAAGAAGCCAGGCGCGAGTCTACGCTCAGATCCTCCTCTCAGCAGCGCAGTGGTACTGCTTAAAACAGCAGCTTCTGAACTGCGACTCCACTCCACTCAACGGAGGGCAAAACTTTCAGAGGACAGAGACAGGAGCGTCGCATACACACGCCGAGGACTGAGATAGAGAGAGAGAGAGAGAGAGAGAGAGAGAGAGAGAGGGGAAGACCCTGAACACTGAGGGAGAGAGAGAGAGAGAGAGAGAGAGAGAGAGAGGGGAAGACCCTGAACACTGAGAGAGAGAGAGAGAGAGTGAGAGAGGGGAAGACCCTGAACACTGAGAGAGAGAGACAGAGAGACTGAGAGACTGATAAAGAGACAGAGAGACTGATAGAGAGTTAAACTGATACAGAGAGAGACCCAGAAATGTCTCTCTGGGAGAGAGACAGACAGACAGAGAGAGAGACACACACAAACAGAGATATATAGAGAATTGATCAGTTGGGCCAGATTTGGTGGATGCCTTACCTGGCACAATTCCGAGGAGAATTTCCTGTAGACTGGGATTTTAGCCACTGCTGGTAGACCCGTATGACCGTACGCTTCCATACACCTGCAGATTCAGCTACTTCCTTCACACTATGGTCTTTGGCACGCCCAAATGCAGTATATATATATATAGAGAGAGAGAGAGAGAGAGAGAGAGAGAGACAGAGAGACTGAGAGACTGATAAAGAGACTTCCTTTCTTCCCTCCTTTCTTTATTTTCTGTTTATCCATCTTATCCTTCTTTACTTTTATCTGTCACTTTCCTTTCATCTTTCTTCCTTTCTTTCTTTTCTATTTTTTCTGTTTTTCTTTCTTTTACTTTTTATCTGTCACTTTCCATTTATTTTTCTTTCTTCATTCTCACTTTTTTGTTTCCCACTTCGTTGTCATCTTTCCTGAATTTGTCTTTCACTTTTATCTCTTTTGTCTTTTGTTATTTTTACTTTCTTTCTTTCTTTCTTTCTCACATTTTTGTTTCCCACTTGGTTGTCATCTTTTCTCATTTTGTCTTTCACTTTCATGTCTTTTGTCTTTTGTTGTTCTTTCTTTCTTTCTTTCTTTCTTTCTTTCTTTCTTTCTTTCCCTCATTTTTCTTGACACACATTATTTATTTATTTGTATTCTTTTTGGTCTTTCTTTTCTTTTCTTGTTCTTTATTTCTTGTCTTTCTTTGTCGTTCCCTCTGTGTGCTCCTCCTCCTCCTGGGCTGTACAGTCGATGTTAATGTGTTATTAATGCTCCTCTCTGATCATCTTCAGCCTGAATCTCTTTGATTTTCATATTTTCAATACTTATTTGAATCGTGCTCATTAGTGGCTGATCAGAGCTCCGAGGAGGCGCATTGATCCGCCCCGTACGGCCCGGCCCGACGGCCCTTTGATTCGGCACGACTCGACCCTCGCTCAGATCACAGAGGAGCACGTCCAGGAGGAGGAACAGCAGGAGCTCGTGGAGACTCAAACCAGTCAGCTCATGATGCGCCGTCTGCAGTACATACACACTCATACATATTCATAACTCCATACTCACCACAGGAACAATTACACACATATATACATATATACTACACGGTTATATAGAGTTAAATAAAGTTATATAAGCTTATGTCGAGTTATACAGAGTTATATAAGGTTATATAGAGTTATATAGAGTTATATAAGGTTATTTAGAGTTATATGGGGTTATATAGGGCTATATAGAGTTTGTATGGTTATATNTTTGTATGGTTATATAGAGTTATATAGGGTTATATAGGGTTATATAGAGTTTATAGGGTTATATAAGGTTATATAGAGTTATAAAGATTTATATAAGGTTATATAGAGTTATATATAGTTATATAGGGTTATATAGAGTTACATAGAGTTATATAGGGTTCTATAGGGTTATATTGGGTTATATAGGGTTATATAGGGTTATATAGAGTTATATAGAGTTATATAGGGTTCTATAGGGTTATGTAGAGCTATATAGAATTATATAGAGTTATATAGGGTTATATATACTGTGCCATCAGTGTAGAAGAAGAACAACCAGCAGAAAAGACTCGTGAAGGACTGCAGGTATAGCAGACAGGTAGATCTACTCTTAACAAATCTGGAGCATTTCTGTTAAACACTCCCCTTTCTATCTGTCTTTCTTTTCTTTCATTCTTTCATTCTTTCTTTTCTGTTTTTCTTTCTTTGTTCTGTCTTTCAGGAGCCACACAGAAGCCTTACACCTCTTTTTTGTTTTTTCCTTATATAATTTCTTTCCTTTCTCCTTCTCTCACTCTCTTTCTACCTTTCTCTCTTTCTTTCTGTCATTCTTTCTTTTTTTCGGCTGCACCATGGGAACATTTTATTTCATTGTGATTTCTTTTTTTCATTTTCACTTTTCATCTTTCACTTCCACACATCCCTCTTTCTTTTTTCTCCTTTCTCTCTTTTTGGTCTCCCCCTTTGTTATCATCTTTTCTCACTCGCCATTTCGTCCTTGTGTATTAGATGAATGAGGTTAACGCTGGTCCAGAAACGCTCTGATGGTTAAAGGGCATGTGTGTGAGTGACGTGAGCTTCATCTTGGACTCAGCTCAGGATGAGTTTTCCAGGTTCGGTCAGACAGTCAGACCTGCAGGTTTTCAGCGGCCTGATGCGCACCTGACCTTTTCCCTGATGAGGAAGAGCCACGCGCGGATCTTCGGTTATGCAGGATAAACTGAGCTCTGAGTTTAACTGAAGCTCTGATACGGTATATACTCCGGTGTGTAAAAGAGGCTTTCAGTGACATACAGAGCAGGGTAGAGCAGCCTAGACCAGTACTCCAGTAAAAGTACCTTCAGATCAAACTACTGAAGTACTGAGTAACTGCACCAGTAACAGCTGTGATTGGATTTGGTATGGACTGGACAAGTTTCTGGATGTAGACCACATCAATGTTCAGACACTCTTACATCAAAGAATTGATCAGTTGGTCCAGATTTGGTGGATGCCTTCCCTGGCACAATTCCGAGGAGAATTCCCTGTAGACTGGGATTTTAGCCACTGCTGGTAGACCCGTACAACCGTACGCTTCCATACACCTGCAGATTCAGCTACTTCCTTCACACTACGGTCTTTGGCACGCCCAAATGCAGTCACTCCTTTTAGCCAATCATTAACATCTGCTTTGGAGCCATTTTCCACACATGGAACGAGACATTCCCTGCACTGTACCACCTCTTCCCAATCTATGGATCCCGTCACTCACACCCCGCAGGGATTAATAACCCCATTATCCTCGTGCAGCGCCATCTGCAGGAGCCTGAAGGTACTACCACCTTAAACACACAAGGGGACTTGTTTTTTTCCAGTGAGCTTATATACAGTCAACAACATGGACTCTAACTGGGAGCGTCGAGCATCAGCACATGACTGTACCTCATACATCCGACACGCAGAGCTGAGCTGTTACAGCCCACGAGGGAAACGTAATGACACTTCACTTCCTTCTCTCAGACGAGACACTGCAGCAGCACTTTAACATGCAGATCCAGAGAGAGAGACTAATAAAGGGGGTGATATGGGTGGGTGGGGTGATATGGCCGGGAGGGGGTGTTAATTGCAGATATGCAGCAACATTAGCACTTTCAGCTACAGCCCAAAGGACCACAAACACAGACAGGACTGTTTTCATGCAGTGTGAGGACGAGGGGTCATGTGATCAGAGCCAAACACACACGGTAATCAGACTTTCTGTAATGTCAGTTCTTCTGTTCTCTGTGAGCTCTAATGTTCCACATCACTGTGATCAAACTCACACAGCACTCAGCTGCTTCTAAACTACTGAACATCCAGATCATCTCCCAGCGGTAAGATCAGGGCTCTGCAGAGGTGCGGCATGAGGTGTGCAGGTGTGCTGTACTGACTGCAGTCTTGTGGTCCTCTGTTTTAAAGGTGACAATGACTGTAGTCTCACTGGAGGATCAGCAGATCTCTCTCTCTCTCTCCCCTTCTCCCTCTCTCTCTCTCTCTCTCTCTCTCTC
>JAVGWN010002432.1:0-11131 GCA_034552555.1 Semaprochilodus insignis
CTTGTTTGTTCACTCACTGGCCACTTTATCAGAAACACCTACCTTCTGTTGCCACACACTGGCCACTTTATCAGAAACACCTACCTTCTGTTGCCACTAACTGGCCACTTTATCATAAACATCCACCATGTACCTCTTTCATCTAAATGGCCACTTTATTAGAAACAGCAGCAGACACCGTGGACAGCTCCGCTGTGTTTGGTCTGAGTGCTGCTGGACGGGTGCGCTCTGCTCCGCGTCTCCCTCTGCGAGAGTTCTAGAGAACCGCACGCTCGCTGCTGAATAATGCATGCGTGAGAATAAGCAGGACAGCAGATCAGGAGGCTCAATTATACTGAATAAATTATGCACACCCAAACACGCTCTCCGAAACGAAGGGAGCGGCTCTAATGAAAGGTGCAGAACAGCAAAGCCTGTTCATTAACGTCACATTCGTTTGGGTTTCAGGAAAGTGAGGAGGAGCAGAGCCCAGAGACCTCCTGTTATATAACGGCTCCTTCGTATTTGTGGAAACGCTGCTGTGCTCCACCTAGCCCAGTGAAATGGCCAGTAAGCTGAAGCACAAGGGGGGAGTTTCTGATAAAGTGGCCAGTTAGTGTAAGCACAAGGTAGGTGTTTCTGATAAAGTGGCCAGGGAGTAGAAGTACATGGTGGTGTTTCTGATAAAGTGGCCAGTTAGTGTAAGCACAAGGTGGTGTTTCTGATAAAGAGGCCAGTGGTCAGAAGTACAAAGTTGGTGTTTCTGATAAAGTGGCCAGTGATTGGAAGTACAAGGTAGGTGTTTCTGATAAAGTGGCCAGTGAGTGGAACTACAAAGTTGGTGTTTCCGATAAAGTGGCCAGTGAGTGGAAGTACAAGGTAGGTGTTTCTGATAAAGAGGCCAGTGGTCAGAAGTACAAGGTAGGTGTTTCTGATAAAGGAGCCAGTGATTGGAAGTACAAGGTAGGTGTTTCTAATAAAGTGGCCAGTGAGTGGAAGTACAAGGTAGGTGTTTCTAATAAAGTGGCCAGTGAGTGGAAGTAAAAGGCTGGTGTTTCTGATAAAGTGGCCAGAGAGTGGAACTACAAAGTTGATGTTTCTGATAAAGTGGCCAGTGCATGTGTGTACAAGGCTGGTGTTTCTAGTAAAGTGGCCAGTTAGTGTATCAGTGAGCGTATATTGGGCCACAGATGAGTCTGTTTCCACTCAGATGCTGCAGTTAGAGGCCAAACGGTCCTCCCTGCTCCCAGGTACCCCGGCGGTTATCCGTACTTGTGCGTCTTTTCCTCCGCTATTTGCCGTGTAATCCTGTAAAGCTTCTCTTGTTGAAGTTGTGTGTGAAGCGCGTGTGTGCTGTTTGAACTCGTCATCTCCTCTGAGTGCTTCCAGAGCATTTTCTGGCCAGAGAGAGCTATTGATCTTCATACGGCCCTGTTTTTTCTGCCTGCACTTTCAGCTGCTCTGCCAGGGATACTTAAGTGGTATGCAGACACTTACACACACAAACGCACACACACAAACACTGAGCTCATATAAACACTGCACTCATACTCGCACTGTTTCACTGAAATGACTTCTCACAGCGGCCAATCATACATCAAAGCCATTATATTAAACATTACGTCATAGGAGATGGTAATTCAGTTCATTAGAAAGATGGAAATTCTGTGAAATATCCATGAAATATCCAAAATTTACACAAAATATTAGTAGTAGATGGACGAGTCTGGGTTTGGCGGTTGCCAGGAGAACGGTACTTGTCTGACTGCACTGTGCCGAGTGTAAAGTTTGGTGGAGGGGGGATTATGGTGGGGGGGTGTTGTTCAGGAGTTGGGCTCGGACCCTTAGTTCCAGTGAGAGGAACTCTTAATGCTTCAGCAGAAGAGACTCTGGACCATTTCATGCTCCCAACTTTGTGGGACAGTTTGGGGACGGCCCCTTCCTGTTCCAACATGACCGCACACCAGTGCACAGAGCAAGCTCCATAAAGACATGGATGAGGGAGTTTGGTGTGGAAGAACTGGACTGGCCTGCACAGAGTCCTGACCTCAACCCGATAGAACACCTTTGGGATGAATTAGAGCGGAGACTGTGGCCAGGCCTTCTCGTCCAACATCAGTGTCTGACCTCACAAATACGCTTCTGGAAGAATGGTCAGAAATTCCCATAAACACATTCCTAAACCTTGTGGAAAGCCTTCCCAGAAGAGTTGGAGCTGTTCTAGCTGTAAAGGGTGGAACATCATATTACACCCTATGGGTTAAGAATGGGATGTCACTTAGGTTCATATGCGTGTGAAAGCTAAGGGTCTGAAAAAAGCGTGGAACTGTGAAAACACCCATAAATCCTGGATTACCTCGTGTCCTGAAATGACGTTTGTGATGTTGTGGACACTTAAACAGCAGTGTCCTCTAAAACCAGGCCAGCAAGTGATAGAAGTGGTCAGCAGATAGCAGCACAGATCAATTACTGGAGATAAGAATGTGCAGAAGAGGCTCTTCAGCAGACCACTGGGTGGCGCTATTGTTGCCCCCTCTTTCCTCAACAACTGACACGCCCATACATGTCGTCACAGTTCGTGCTGAAGAACCTGCTATTCTTTGGTTTCAGCTGGAAACCAACTTTTGGGTTCTGAAGCTGTTTATTTATGGTGGAAATGGACTGAACGGCTCAAAATTAGGTGCACGAACCGGAACACGTTCCACATTGGGGGGGGAAGGTCTATAGCAGAACTGATGTTGTTTCACGGCACACTGTTAATAAACATGGGGAAATGTATATTAGCATAGCTAAAACCTGCAGGAGCATCAGGTTTTAGCACTAAGGTTTAATTTATTGGTAAATAAAAGTGAGTGACGATGTAGGCAGTTAGCACAATGCTAAGTGGTGGGGTACAAGCGTCTTACTTAGCACTGTAGCTCCGAACTAAAAAAGCAAACTTCAAAAACAGGTCTTGGCTGATCTAGTAAACGGAAAATGGGATAAATTTCCCAGCATGTTGGATATCTCTCTGTAGATCATGGAGAGAGATTGTGTAGAAGGCTCCAGCGCATATGTAGCATCTTTGCCAGCAGCATTGCACCAGCATGCTGCTTATCTCAGACTAGCATTTCATTCGGATTGCAGGTGAGGACCGGAGTGTGTGCCGGTGTATTGTCTCTGGAGTGAAGGAGGTCCAGTGGGAAGGCAGTTCGCTTATTAGCATGCTATCAGGAATAGCAGGAACAGACCTGTCACGATAACAGCGGCGCTGCAGGCTGTACTTTAGCTCAGGCGTTCTGCATAGACCACCATTATACACTGTTTTAGAGCTCTCTGTTAAACACTCCGTCTGTCTGTGCCTGTCACTCTTACTCGAACCAGAATAGCTCCTACCCTGTGCCTCCACTCACTGGCCTCTGTTTTAGAACCACCCACGTCACTGGTGCGAGTAGTGGGCATTGGCTAGCAACACTGGCCTAGCTAGCACATAGGCATATACACCTACATCCCTACACCCCCTAGGCAACTACACCCTTGGACTAGAGGACGTCTAATACAATATGTGCATCAACAGATGAGCTACAGTCTCTTACTGAACACCAGCAAGGCAGCGCTGCGAGGATGAGGTTTCCGATAAAGTGTCCAGGGAGTAATTTGCCTATAAATGTCTGTATATTGTTTACGTGGAGGGAATTATGGGCTATAATCCTCCTGATAATCTCTCTTTGTGTAATTATAATCTTAGCTCACCAGGGGACATTTCATGGGCCTGTGAGCTTGGAGTAAAGTCCTGCCAGACATCACAGACAGTGAGAGACTGAGAGCTGGGCGTTTGAACCACTCACCCGTTTCTGCACCTGTTGCCCAGCGGGAGTTTGCTACCATGCTGTGCTTATCCCTGTAACAAACATGGAATACACAACAGACTGGATATTAATTCCCGACTGTTTCCTGCCTCAGTGAAGGAGCTTAGGGTCACTCTCTGGGTGGCTGCGGGGCTCCTGCCTCACTCAGATAGCTGAGAGTTGGGCTGTGGGGGGATATGGGGCTTCTGTCTCACACAGGGAACTGAGAGTTGGGCTGTGGGGGACGATATGGGGCTCCTGCCTCACTCAGAGAGCTGAGAGTTGGGCTGTGGGTAGGACATGGAGCTCCTGCCTCACTCAGAGAGCTGAGAGTTGGGCTGTGGGAGGATGTGGGGCTCCTGCCTCACTCGGACAGCTGGGAGTTGGACTGTGGGCAGGATATGGGGCTCCTGCCTCACTCGGACAGCTGGGAGTTGGACTGTGGGAGGATATGGGGCTCCTGCCTCACTCGGACAGCTGGGAGTTGGACTGTGGGGGCATGTGGGGCTCCTGCCTCACTCAGAGAGCTGGAGGTTGGACTGTGGGGCGATATGGGGCTCCTGCCTCACTCGGACAGCTGGGAGTTGGACTATGGGAGGATGTGGGGGTCCTGCCTCACTCAGAGAGCTGAGAGTTGGGCTGTGGGGAGGATATGGGGGTCCTGTCTCACTCAGAGAGCTGAGAGTTGGACTGTGGGGAGGATATGGGGGTCCTGTCTCACTCAGAGAGCTGAGAGTTGGACTGTGGAGGGATGTGGGGCTCCTGCCTCACTCAGAGAGCTGAGAGTCACTCTGTGGAGACCGTGGGGGTCCCGGCTCACTCTATGGCTATGAGGGACTGTGTGTGTCCTACCTCACTTAGGGAACTAAGAGTCAGCTTGTGGGGGACTGTGGGGGTCCTGCCTCTCATGGAGAGCTGAGAGTTGGACTGTTGGGGGCTGTGGGGGTCCTGTCTCACTCGGGGAGCTAAGAGTCAGGCTGTTGCAGGCTGTGGGGGTCTAGCCGTCCTCAGAGAGCTGAGCGTGAGGCTGTAGGGGCTGGAGAGTAGTCTGAGGTTTTGTGTGTGTTCCTTTAAGACTGACGTGTAGACCCCCTGCTGAGCCTGCATCATTACACACACACAACAACACACACACACACACACACGCACACGCACACACACACACACATAGTGGTTGCTAGGCAAACTGCAGTCTCATTAACTCCAGCAGAATGTGCTGAATATAGAATGAAGCAGCTGCAGAGAAAAAATTATATATATATATACACTGTGTATATAACACATTACCTGACCAATGTAACCTTCATTTAAAGGGGAATTCCACTCAAATTTCTGCATAATTAAACTTGCCAGGTCAGATTTGTTTCTGCTGCCTGAGGTCTGAGACATCTTCTGTTGTGCTATAGATCTGAGAAGATTCTGGCAGTCTGAAATCCAATGGACCTTTTTACCTTGTTTGTTCTTGTTCACATGAGGAATAAAGACCTGTTGCTACGGAATAAAGTCAAAAATCATTCAAAAGACGAGATTCTTGATTCTCTTTAATCTATGATTGAAATTATTTCTACTGCCTACTACTACTAAACTCCGTCTGACGTTCGGTTACATCACCGTAAGCCACTGGCATACACTAACCAATAATACCGGAGCAAGTTCTCCCTACCCCTCCGCCAACCTCACCAGTCATTGGAGAGAACCCTCGTCAGTTCCGCTCACGGCTGCGTGTACATGTATGTCAGTTAAAGTGTTAGAAAAGCGAGAGCAGCTCTTATGCTAACAGGCTAGCCTGCTAACCCACATGCCATCTCATCTATGGACAATAAATGAGTTGGGTTCTTTGGTTGAAGGGACAGTAAATTTGAGCCACAGTGTCTACACTGAGCTGCTGGAGAACCAGGTTTTGCCTTTTGCTCATCATACAGAGGAGCACAACATTCCTATGCCTGTATTCCAAGATGTCTCACATTCCTTGAATCCTTGAATCCTTGAACATTTGCAGCCCTGTGAACCTCCTACCTCCTGACTGTAGCCGGACTCGTCACTGTTTGTGATACATCTTTTGTCTTTTGCTCATCATACAGAGGAGCGCAACATTCCTATCCCTGTATTCCAAGATGTCTCATGTTCACAGGGCTGCAAATGTGACTGATTGGGATGATGAACATTCAGGAGCATTCACACATCTGGACTGCCCCACAAAATCCCCAGATTTGGATCCTCTTGGAAATCTGTGGGAACTACCTGGAACAACCAGTAAAATGCCAGGGAAGGCATCCACCGATTCTGGACCAACTGACCAGTTCTTTGAACATTGATATGGCCTACATCCAGAAACTTGGCCAGTACATGCCACATCCAATCCCAGCTGTTTTTCCTTTAGCTTCTCTGCGGATTCTGCCAACCCTCTGTTAGTCTGACTCTGGAATGACCACTTTTCGCCATCCAGTCACATCCTAAAGAGTCACAACATGTCCTGCTCACAATTACTTCCCACCGGAGTAGCCTGTTTCCAGATACCGTCCCCTGTTTCACTTGGGAATACAGCCCGTTAAGGAAGAGTCCTGATATCCAATTCATGTTGACTTTAGAATCCATTCATGGAGGGAGACAAAATTGTCCCCAAAGATTTGATCCACCGTCATCAACATTCCATATAACACTCAGAAGACACGTGTAGGTTCACTGGTGGTTCTAGATAGCAAATAAAGTGTCTATATGTGTGTTGTGGACATGGAGAACCCTGGTTCCCTTCACCACCACTGCGACCCATCCACTTTGTTTACATCTCAGCCTCTGAATTACGCAGGCAGCTTGGAAAACCGGTGGAATTCCGCTTTGACCTCTTTGTGAGTTATTATGTGAGGCACATGGTCTGATCCCGTCCAATGATTATGACGTTCCTTTAATCCGTTTACGAGTGCAATCTATATATTAAACAATGCATGACATTCTATAAACAACTTCATTTGTAAACAAGATTAATTCTTATTCATGGCAGAGATGCTGCATGGGATGAGTTCTTGGCGTGCGGGGGTTTAAACAGGCTTACTGCCTGATAGCTATACGATATGGATACGCAGTTACAGTATATGAGATCAGAAACAACAGTCTTACGTTCCTCTGTATCCTCTGAGGCTGTACGTAGTTTGATCATGCTCAGACTTTGCCTGCAGTGTTATTATTAGATTATAGTATATGCCCTCGATTTCTGATGGTTTCCTGGATTTCAGTGCAAACGGAGGGAAGAGGGTTGCCAGATTGGGTCATTGTCCAAAAACATTGGGTGGATTTTGATGGGACTGAGCAAGGACTGCACTGCAGTGACACTGACGTGGTGGTGGTGTGTTAGTGTGTATGTGTGGTGCTGGTGTGAGTGGATCAGACACAGCAGTGCTGCTGGAGTGTTTAAACACTGTGTCCACTCACTGTCCACTCTATTAGACACTCCTACCTTGCTGCTCCACCTTGTAGATGGACAGTCAGATGATAGCTCATCTGCTGCTGCACAGTGCAGTGTTGGTCATCCTCTAGTCCTGCATCAGTGGGCACAGGACTCTGCCCACAGGACACTGCCCACAGGACACTGTTGGCTGGATAGTTTTGGTTGGTGGATGATTCTCAGTCCAGCAGTGATACTGAGATGTCCAGCAGCACTGCTGTGTCTGATCCACTCACACCAGCACATCACGCACTAACACACCACCACCACGTCAGTGTCACTGCAGTGCTGAGAATGATCCACCACCCACATAGTACCTGCTCTGTGGTGGTCCTGTGGGGGTCCTGACCATTGAAGAACAGGGTAATACAGTATACAGAGAAACAGATGGACTACAGTCTGGAACTGTACAACTACAGAGTGTCCTATATGGTCAGTGGAGCTGATACAGTGGACAGTGAGTGTAGATACAAGCAGGTGTACCTAATGAAGTGACCGGTGGGTGTAGATTTTCACCAGATGACTTGAACGTCTCTATTTGGAACAGATTAATCATGCTAGGATGATTAGCACGTTCTGTATAGTGGTGGGGGGGATCAGACAGACAGACCGAGAACTGTGGCATGACGTGTTTGATCGAATTGGCCTTACTTGATATCGCACGGCCTGTGACTGACTGTCGCGTGTGCACACGTTGCCACGACGATGCTGAAACAGTATACTGTGTAACTCTAGTGGGTGCTTCTTGAGAAGGGCCCCCACTTTTGCTTCCTTATACTATGTGACAATAAACATGAAATATTGGTCTATCTGTGACTGAAATACTCATCTACCAATTTACAAAGGCAAGACCTGAGTGGTTAGCCTACATTACTGATGTGATGTTGGTGTAAGTGCTACGGGGTTTAGCGTTATGGTTGAAATGCTGACCTGTGTTGGATAATTGGAGGTAGATTTTGGCAGGCTGTGAACAGTTTATTGGCTGGAAACTATAGAGGCAATCTGGCCCCCCTGGTGAGAAGGGAAGTGGAAGACAAAGAGGGATACAGTACAGCATCTCACAGTTGCTAAAGGTTGAACAGTGCCAGCTTCACTCTGCTGTCGAGACTCAATGAATGTTTACAGCAAGAACAGACGAGGCCAAATGGTGAACAGTGCTGTACCTAGAACCGTGCAGTGGAGCTGATTGTGTGGCTGGTGGTATCTCAACTAGCTCAATGCATGCTAACCCATGCTTCACTGATCTTGAGCGAGAGAACTAGAGCGACTGGAGACTGTTCTGTAGGGTTTAGACCTGGCTCCTCATATCAGGTTCTCCTCATAGCAGGTTCTCCTCATAGCAGGTTCTCCTCTTAGCAGGTTCTCCTCATAGCAGGTTCTCCTTCTGTTTATCTTAAAGCTTTACTGTAGAATAAAAGTGACATCAAACTATAAAATAGCCCTCATGGAATTTTACAGTCCACCTTAAAACCCTCCAGAATGGAGCTTTACAGGAGGATGAACCAGCTTTCTTAACCTGCAGTGGAGCTGATAGAACAAGGTTCATTTCTAAGCAGGTTTGGAGCAATTCTATTGGTCGGTCCCTCATGAATATTCACTAAACTGAAAGGAGAACTAGAGCTTTTACACTGTGCAGAAAAAGAGATCAAAGTTTTTACACCACTAAATATATATTAGAGGTGGAGATATGGAGAAATATCATACTGTGGTACATCAAGAGGATATGTGGTGTATCAGGGTATGTACTGGTTCAGACTCTCATCAGTCGGAGCTGTTACGTGTAAGACTGTAGAGCCTTTAAGATGTGTCTGAACTCACATGGATCACAGCTTTCTCACATGGCTTCTTTCCCCTTAAATTAAGGGTTGTTATGAAGTTCATGAAGTTCAGCTCCACCATGGAAAGACATTCTCTATACAGCTGTTTCATAAGCTAGCGTAGCGCTAACATTGACTAAGTTACCAATAACATAGTCTCGCATTGCTGGACTCTAGTCTAGTATAGAGAGTCTAGTATTAGTATCTCATAATTATGACTAATTTTCTCATAATTATGACTTTGCATCTCATAATTTTCACTTAGCGTCTCATAATTATGACTTAGCCTCTCATAATTTTGACTTAGCATCTCAGAATTATGACTTAGCATCTCATAATTATGACTTAGTATCTCAGAATTATGACTTAGCATCTCATAATTTTCACTTAGCATCTCATAATTATGACTTAGCATCTCATAATTGACTTAGCGTCTCATAATCATGAATTAGCATCTTATAATTATGACTTACTTTCTCATTATTATGACTTAGCATCTCATAATTATGACTTAGCATCTCAGAATTATGACTTAGCATCTCATAATCATGAATTAGCATCTCATAATTATGACTTACTATATGGTGGAAATGGTCCTCCATATATTAGTCCTACATAAGATGTTATCATAATATTGCCCACAGTATGGACTTGCTAGCACTGCTCTTGTTCCAGTTTTTGTCCTGCAACATTACTTTAGTAAAAAGTGATAAAATTGATATTTCTGGACAAATGAGTTGTATTAACAAAATACAGCAATGAACATGGAAACATATTTTACCCTTAGCGTAAATGTAGTTGTTTGGGTTCCATATACTCTGAATGGACATTAGCATGGCCTAAGATGATGGTAGCAGTCTTCTTGAAGCCTGAACTATCTGTACTGCAGTCCATGTTTGTAAATAGCAATGCATCATACAGAGTCATAATCTATATTATTAAGAATGTTTGAGACTAAATAAACACTCAGGTCATCATGCTAATTGGCTAACTAATTGTCTTCACATACGCAGGTCTTACCTTCGACTAGCGGAAAAGCAGCAGCATACATAATCACTTAGCTGTTGATTATTGCTCACTGGTGTTTCAAGTAAGGGGCTTATGGGTAAAGCAGGGAGACTGCATGTTTGATGTCTGGTTGAACAGTCGCTGGTTCTCTATGCAGCTCTGCTAATGTGACTCTTGTTCTGACAGGGTTTCAAGGCAGATAAAGGAATTCTTTTGATCCCTGGAGTCGGAACTCACTGTCCGGCTAATCACACACCTCCTGATCACACGTACAATAGCGTATGGAGTCTAGGGATTAGAGCAGGAACAGGAGAGAAATGAGATTCCTCAGATATGATCTGCAAGCGTCACGCGATTCGTGCTCTGCATTGAAATCCACGTGCACGTTTGCTACTCGCTGCCCGATTTCATTTTCACATTCAATTAGGTGTGCTTAGAGCCTCTCTCTCCTCATTCCCGGAATATTTGGATGAACACCACAAAGTTTGGAATATATGTTTTCAGTTACATACAGCACTGTGCAAACGTTCCATCCTTTATTCATCACCTATTTCATGTCCAATCGAACTAGCTATTCCGGTACCAGTGAGTTCTTTTGATGGGAATACCCAGTCTCATTAACAGCGGTCCTCAGATGGTGACGTTTCCCACTGTTCTGATGATGGCTTGCATCGATCTCTGGGGTCGGATGCGTTGGGTGCTGGGTGTGGAAGTCTAATTATTACTGTTTAGGTTGCCGTGTTTCAGGTTGCATAAAAAATGTGAGATATCTCACCTGCTGGAGACACACACGCCTCCCTGTGTAATTAGACCTAGAGCAGAATAATAATCTGATTCTTATGGAGGGATTACTGGATTACTGGATGTACTGTTATATCCCCAGGAAAATGGAATAGAATGCAAAACGTTGGCAGTGTATATAAATGTAATGTATATCATAAATAAATAGTACACATTGTATAAAACTCTAACTCTATATAACTCTAAGCTCTAAATGTAGGTATTGTGGTATAGACTGAGTCTGTTCTACAGTTTCTCGTTAGGTGGAGTGTATAACTCTA